>JASAMV010000591.1:0-90393 GCA_030248065.1 Rhynchonema sp. JSB1_4
TAGGCCGGCAAATGTTCCATATTACATACAAATACCAAGCAGAACCGCAGGCGCAACAAAACGTTAACGCAAAACGAAAAAAACAACCACAATAGAAATGATCAAATGAAAC
Organism: Rhynchonema sp. JSB1_4; assembly: GCA_030248065.1. Lineage (NCBI taxonomy): Eukaryota > Metazoa > Nematoda > Chromadorea > Monhysterida > Xyalidae > Rhynchonema > Rhynchonema sp. JSB1_4. Next base: position 113 of record JASAMV010000591.1, read on the forward strand.
CGACCATAACGTCCTGAACACGTCCTCCCACTTCCTCGCGAGGTACGATGAGAAAAACGAGCTCGAGGAACTTCTCAAACGTCTACTGAGCTGGGTCCTAGTTCACCGGTCCGAAATTAACAATGCCAAGAATGACCGGAAATTTTATATGTAGGTGCGTCTGAAGGATGGAGCCGGTCAGCACCAGGGAGGCTGGTAATGTTTGGCCTGCGGTTAATTCCGGGATCAACCACGAACCCCCAGCGTACGGGGATAACAACAGTGGTGCCATGGGTCAACCCAGCATTTCCATCCCTCTGAGAACGGGCGGCAGATCGGCAACAGTATAATTGCTGAAGGTGTATTACAAGCACCCATACCCATTCTTGTCACCGACAATCGGGTGGTTGTTGGTAGAGGCCCCTCGTGGTGAATGCCTCTAACGGAATGGCCGTACCGTTTTTTTTTCAGGCAGACTTCAGGTCCGGAGCAGCGCTTCCAATACTTCTCTAGTTCGGAGATTATTTGGAGTACTTTTCAAACCAAACCACAAACAAAGCGCACATCGCATTTCTCTAGCTCCAAAAAAATCTGAAAACACTAAAAATCAGCCATATCCACCAACCATATCATTGACGCTGACCCCGATGTCCCCAAGGCACTTTCGTATGCCCGACACCTCTGTTTTGCCGGACGCCAACGTTCGGGCCAGATTCGAAAACAGAATCATCTTGCGGTCGGTCAACGACAATTGCAGCATGGTCCAACTGAAAAACATGTTTTTCCATGATTTATTTCAAAATTTAGATTTGTTACAAATTAGTTACATCAGCACATAAGTTCCTATCGGCACAGTTTCTATCACATCGGCACATATTTGGTAAATTCAGAATGGCAACTTCGTGTGATCCCTTCAAGCGGCCAGTGAGACAGGCTACTTACTGCTCATAGTTAGGTGTACTCTAATTAATTGCCACACACGAAGATTATGACGGTGTAGTGCCTACTGGAGTTTTTCATGCGCAGTCCCTCCGAATTGAGGCCCCAGAGGGCCTTAATCGGACACATTTAAGTGGGACAAAAAATTTTGTCCAAATTGGACCCATGATCATATGGTTTTTCCGAAAAACTGACGCAATATGCAGTATTGAAATGCACATAATATGCCATTACATGGGCCGCCTTTGATGTAAACTGTCGTTGCCTGGAGATGTGAAAGCTTCCCCGCAAAAATGCTTCAGAATAGAGCACAATATGGAGGGGCTTCATATCCAAATCTTCGGTGTGTGTAATCATGTCGCGTAGTCGCACACAATAACCGGCCACATGTTTGTGTAGGTATACGCACTCATTTAGTGGTTTGGCTGGCAGCTTTTTCAACCAGCTATACATCGAGCACCTATCATTTGGCGTGTGTGTAGCAAAAGCAGATAAAGTGCTGTGAGGATTCGAAGGAATTCTATCAGACAAAATGTCAACAAGCTCACAATTTGAACAGCCCGGTCATCGGCGATATATGCAGCACGCGGAAGTTCCTGATCACGCCGCTGTTCATGCCTGTGATCCAGGCCTGTAAATAGGCAATGCTGATGTTTCAATAACTATGCTTCGTCTAAAGACCAATCGCTAGGCTATCACAAAGCAGATGTCGCCCGTGCCCCGACAAAAAAATGACTAACTTTCGAACGATTCTTTTGAAACACTGAGAGTGGGGAATTTTGAGAAAAGGCTGATAGTTTGTTTCAGGCACACTCAGGACATGCACCCTTAGGACATATGCGATGTACAGTACATATGTGAGTTAGGCCAGCAGCATGTGTTCTGCTTGCTGGTTTCGACCCGTTTTCACAAACGGGCGATGTACAATTTGATCGTCAGTGCACCACCAAGCCACTAACCTCGGCATCGGCATCGTTTTGCGCAACAATGTAGATGTACTGCACATTGACCAATTCTGTGCCGTGCACAATCGTGATACAGCGACGTTCGATATCTTCCCGGTTATCTTTCACGTAACGCTGCTCCAGCTCGAATTGTGCCGATGGATGCTGGAAAGGGGCTAAGAGGGGGTTGGAAATGGAAAGTTACCGTTTCAGAGCCTTTTCAGCCAACAGCCTCCAATTTGCAGTGCTGTTAAGATTGTGTTATTGCCGAGTGCGCGTTACAGCTGCAAGAAATGCCAAACCCCGAGCGACTGCTTTTGAGCGTTTAAGTCGCCACGTTGGCGTGCACGGCTCGATATACACTATTAAGCACAGAGATTATCAGGACAGCAGCAAATCTTATTTCTCAAAATGTCGAACTGCTAGGATAACGGTTGTTTTTCTAAATATCGAAAGGACGAGATGTCAAGCATTAGAACACAAAGACTTGCTTCAGTATCAAAGTATGCATAACCAGTAACGGACCAAGTTGAAACACTTTTCACAGTGGTTGAAATATATCAAGCAAAAACAGGGACTTCAACCGAATGTAAATAAAAAAAACAATTCTAATTATTTTTCAGACGTGTAGGGAAGGATAATTATTATTTCCAAGCGGGTTTTAGTAATAACAATTTTTTGTACCCAAGAATGCCAAATAAGCCCCTGGCGGCCTACCTGGGACACACTTCGGACTTGAGATTTTACAAAATAATGATTTCACAAATTAGGTCCCATTTTGGATAAGCACATGAAACATAGCTGAAAACGACCATATAGATGGGTGACTCTTCGAAAATTTTTTAAATAAACCCCTACTGGGGACTTATTTGGCATATTCCCCGGTATTTTTAAGAAACGCACTCCGATAATCGTATCCTTGTCCTTCATCGGCTACAAATTTCACAAAGAGTGAATTTTTCACTATTTTCTCGTTGCTTTAGTTTTTTGCTCATCTTCTGAAAGAACATCGAAAGTTCGAATCAAAAATGAAAACCAAACGCGTACCTTCGGTAGCGTGCCTATCTTGATTTCGAATATTTGCGTAATGTCAAGCACCTCTGTGGATTTGCCTTCTACTTTCCACCACATGTAGAAACCGTGAGCGTCTACCTGAAACTCACGCTTTCGAAACTTAGGTCAACAAATAGATCTTAAACTTAGATCAAACTTAGGTGCCTTTGCAAATGACGCTGGAAATATTTACGTGTGACAAAACAGAAAATGAACTGGAAATTAAATCAAAATGTTTAATTCGGAGACATGCCCGATCAGTATTCGAACCGCCTACCTAATGAATCGACTAACCGACTGAGCTACGTTACCTACCCCGTAGAGAATGTCGTAATCCAACGTTCCGGCATCTTCGTCCACCCTATCGAACACAATGCCATCTTGTAGCCTCTGCGGCACCACCGGTTGCCAGCTGAAACATCATTGGAGCGCAGTTTTTTTATTTTGCCAAGAGCCAGGTCCACAAAACCTACGCCAAAACAAGGAGTAAATCTAAATCTAAGATATCTTGCTGTGTACACCAATTAAGCCCAGACATCGTCAGTGATTCCAAAATCTGTAGCTATATTCTGGGACTTTTCAGGCTGCACGGGGTCTAATAACTCAAAAAATAGACGGAACATTTCAAACCAACTTGAATTGATACTCCTTTGCCATTGTAACAGAGCAGAATCAGGGGTTCGCTTAATTAGCGCGCGTCTTTAATTATGCGCCTTTTTATTGCGTCAGTCGATCATATTTTCGGGCAAGTGGCTTGCGTTAAATCCAACGGGCAAAATGTGCAGAATATGGCAAACTGGGTCGAATCGCTCGCTCGCGGCACACGGTGCGAGGCAACTGCGTCGACACTTTTCGTATCCGGCGGGGACTAATCAATTAAGAGGGTGGTGTGGGCGCCTAAACTGCAGCTGAGCAGTCGGCTTCGATTAGGCTGACTGTCCTTGGCGCTCTAATTGAGCCCTACGACATGTTCAGAAACATGTGCCTTCCACTTGCGAATTCATTCGAAGGTTTTGTGGAGAAAATTTGACTGATTCAGTCCTAATGTTGGTGACGTCGGTTCAGCTGTTGTAAGCCCCTGAAATTAGTACATAAGATTGCTGTCTGCACCTATGCATTTACGACAGGAGCAAGGAAAAAGTGCAAAACAGTGACTGTTGCTGTGGTAAGTACAACAACGATACCGAACGAACATGGTGCCTACATTCAAAAACTGTTAGAAATCTCGGGTTTTTCAACATCAAATGCACATTGTCTGTCAATAACTGTGAAACATGATGGACTGACAGAGCACGTAGGAGTCCACGCCATGATTAGCATTTTATTTATAGTTTTCCCAGCATATGCACATGCACCGATAGGGTATATGCATGGACGAAAGAAGACGTAGGTAAATAGTGCCTCGTCGTCCTTAATTGGACGACATCCCCTTGACAACAAGATCCATTGAGAGGGCGCGACGGATTGTAAGCCTATACAACGAATGGCATATAAATGGCTGCATTTTTGCTATTCTAAAAACAAAACTGACCAGCAAATAGTGTCATGCATGGCAATGAGTGGGGGTGAACAGGCTCACACATCTGGTCCGACGCAATCTGCGGCCTCATAGGAGTGAAGTGACCTGATTAATTTGACTCGGGCTCTTGTGACTCAATTGACAAGACATCCCTTTTAGGTATCCTGTTTGGAATTTGAGATTATAAAGTTGAATGTTCGCACCACCCACTTGCATCTAAATGTTGCACTTGAACCTCAGCTGACTGGGCTTTTGGTCCGCATTCGACACCGACAGACATTGACACTGCATGAAAAAAAACTTTGCTGTGCGAGAGATCAGTTGCTATGCTATTATCAGTAAAAGCGGCATCAAGAGATAAAGACCATATATGGAAAAATGTCGAAAAATCTCACTCATCAGACATTTTCTTAGCTTGACATGACAGTCTAGGAAACAGGAACAAGCCAAGATGTACATGTCAATGTGGAACAACTGTGCAAGGAAGCGTGTACAGACAATAAACTTCCACCTCGAAAAGAAGACTGAGTGCCTTCAAATGTCACCTCCGCAAGGTCTGGCCACATGCGTCAATTGGCACAGGCTGCCTGGTCCCTATAGGCCTTGAATGTGACGTTTGGCTACAATCGAATCCAATTCAAATTTAGAGGTGTAACCGACGAAGGCAAGCGCAAAAAGCAACGAGTCAATGTTTGACGCATATACATCCTATGACCAAATTAGATGTTTTCAATCGTTTCCCAAGGAAAGCCGAAACTGATGACATACCGCTGTATGAACTGAAAGCGTCTGTCAATGAACGTAAATACAGGTACGTGGGCCCAATTAGGCCTTCACTCCAGTGGCGGACCCAGCTTTTGGCCAAAGGAGGGCGGGTCCAAACCCATAGTCGTTTTGTGAGCCGAGTGCTTGTTCCATTGTTTAAAAAGTCATTTTCATCCAGTGCTTGTTCATAATTTAGCGATTTAAAACCACATATGGTAACAAGCAAAATATGAACACTGGCAAAATATGTATGAACATGCGCGAACCGCATGACCAAAAACCGCGCGAAACAAAGGCACTTTTGCACGCGCGGCAACCAAATTTCATTGATAACGGGTGGGTCTGACGCGCGACGCGCGCGATTTTTGGAATTTTACGGTGTGCCAGAAGGAAAGTCCTGCGATTTGCAGGTCATTTTTCCTTATTCCTTCTGAGATGGTGGTCCTCTTCAGGAGCCAAATGGACCAAGAGGTCTACGGCCCCTGTGGCCCCCTGGATCCACCATTGCTTCACTCAGACAAAACTTCTTCATCCAGGTTTTTATCCAGGCACAAGTAGTCGCGCACTCAAGCTGTTATACAGGTCTTGTTCGGTTTGATTATGGCCGCCTCGATATGTTCAAATTTTTCATGTGCCGCTAAAAAATGCTGCTGCGGAAGTCAACCAGGGGGCAAAGCAGTGGATCAATTTACAGCAGACGCCCAGATGCGCAACACGTTCGAACAACAGAGCTACATACAGTACTTTTAAGCACGCCTCGTTGTTTTTCTTCTCAGCATTATTTTCAAAGGGCTCATAAAATTGGAGAAGCAAAAAATCCAGACGAAACAACAGATAGAAGTTTGTCATAACACCACGCGGTGTGCTTTTTCTTCCATCAGACTCTTCTGCAATATATTCTGCTTGAGACTTTGCATAATATACATACTGTACATACAAACCATGAACTTGTTCATCAAAGGCATTCCACATCAATCCAAAATGGGAACCTTTAGCTAAAAGATTTGGGGTGTCAGTCACAGTGGGTACAAACAGTCGATGCTTCTGATCAGAATCTGGGACATACATAAGAAAGTGGTTCACTTGGAACATCTCAAAAAGTGCATGTACTTGTGAGAAAACGCACACGCACACACAAAGTTAATCAAATGCCCAACAGCAAAAGAGGTTGACACATGTATTCAAAGTGGGTGAGCTTGCCAGCGCGTGTCCAAGAATCCTCCCGAAACATAAATACATCAGGACGTTCTTCACGAAACTGTTCCGGTCCGGTTCTGATGCAAGATTATGAACCTATACAAGGTGGTCCGAGACCGTGTAAAATATACCACCACCTCACCTTTCAAACATAAGGCAGCAGCTGTCCAGATTGGCTAATCTGCTATCGGCATGCGTGAGCAGTCAGTGTCTTCATATCCCTCCGTTGATGTTTCAATGCCATGAAGTGCATGAAAAAGCACGATGATAGACTGTGACAACAACGGGCACCAAACCATACCGATTTTAACTGGGCTCGAAAATGTTTACGTAATATCATTGCTAATGTGATACGAAACTGCATGATGCAAGCGCACAAACAACTGATTGAGTTTCACATTCGTCCGTAAATGTCAAGAACGGAACACGAAAGAGCGCGGGATTGTGCTCGGAATTTTTCACGAAAAAATGAGCAACACGAAATATTTACATTGGGATGGTGGCGCACAAAAGCTGAATAACAACAATATAGCATTTGGTACCCGAAAAATTGAAAGTCAAATGTTTGGACATTAAACCGACCTTTAAAGCTGCTGGTTAACAACCCTTCGACCGCGCTTGATCTTGGGGGTAGTATATATAAACAAAGTTTGGACATTGTGTTACTCGACCCTAATCTGGTGAGCCGATTGGTTGCTTCCTGATGTTTCACGGCCACGTTGAAGTTTGCCCCTCGTGAAAAAAACCGAAAAAATTTGAAACGCTGCTGTGACACAAATAGGCTGTTTCAAAGTTTGACACTAGAGTGACAGCAACCTCCAACAGTGTGCCGAAAACCGCAATGCACAATAGTTGCTGAAACGTCCGCATTGTTGAATAAAAAAATAAAAGGTTTCAAAAACCTGGCCATTTTTGTTAGGATTTTCTACTCGTATAATTTTAAGCATCTGTGGTGAATGAACTAAGTTGTCAATTACAAATAAAAATCCTCTAATCATCAAGTTTTTTGTTTGTGCTCCCCACTTTTCAAAACCCTACACAGCTCAGACAATGTTTACCACAACATGCGCAAGGCAGCCATTTCACAGCGCACACACAACGACAACACACAGCCGGCACAGCGACAACACAGCAATGTTTCAGCTGGCAAGCTTTGTTGTGTGTGTGCGCTGTGGAATGGCTGCCTTGCGCATGTTGTGGTTAACATTGTGTGAGCTGTGTAGGGTTTTGAAAACTGGGGAGCACAAACAAAAAACTTGATAATTAGAGGATTTTTATTTGTAATTGACAACTTATTTCATTCACCACAGATGCTTAAAATTATACGAGTAGAAAATCCCAACAAAAAATGGCCAGGTTTCTGAAACCTTTTATTTTTTTATTCAACAATGTGGACGTTTCAACAGCTATTGTGCATTGCGGTTGTCGGCACACTGTTGGAGGTTGCTGTCACTCTAGTGTCAAACTTTGAAACAGCCTACTTGTGTCACAGCAGCGTTTCAAATTTTTTCGGTTTTTTTCACGAGGGGCAAACTTCAACGTGGCCGTGAAACATCAGGAAGCAACCAATCGGCTAACCAGATTAGGGCCGAGTAACACGATGTCCAAACTTTGTTTATATATACTACCCCCAAGATCAAGCGCGGTCGAAGGGTTGTTAACCAGCACCTTTAATGGTAGAATGTTTTGCAAGCGATGGGCCCATTCCGATCCGATACACAGCACCGCATCGTGGGAGCACATTTCTATCCCATAAAACTTCAGAACAGCATTCGCACCATGTGTCTCCTCAAGTCCAAAATAGGAAAAAATTTCATTGTGAAGCAAAGAAAGCAAATAATGCACGTCTGGCATAACATCATCACACACGTGTTCAGAAAATGTTTGCCATCAGCCTGAGTAGCACAAACTCGTTCGAGACAAATTTCGGCCAGGCCAGACGGACAAATCAACTCGAAACTGAGTATTTTGATGCAACTTCCAAACTTCAAACTTTCAAACAGAAAGATCCAACCAAACACACCGAAGAGCATCCAAACTGCATTGCGTGAGCCTAAGGCATACATACATATACTGTAGCAGACCAGAGTTTGTCTCCAGAGACTCAAATGTGGGGAGGCTTGTGATGTTTCACTAGCTGGGTCCAAGTACTGGGATTGGCATTGTGACAGTGGCAAGCACAAACAGACAACGTGCACCCAATATGCAACTTTTTATTGGTCAGCTGCCGAGCAAGCAAAGTCAAAAAGTACTGCAAGTCACGAAAGGCGGAACGACTTCTTTCAGCGTGCGCTCGCAGTTGATATTATAATAGGAAGACAGTGTGGCCCGCAGCAACGCTTTCCGTGTTGCAAGGAAGCATGCCAAGCCCTAACGTCATGGACGAATGATAGGGTTCTGTGTGAGTTGCACAGTCGAAAATGCAAAGTGATAGCTAGAATTCCAAGAGCAAACTTAGCAGTGATTGCCGGACGCTCTACTGTGTGCGGGCTGGCAGTGCTGTTTCGTGGGGCGCGGCGCTGTGGTACATCTTCCAAATGGGCACAAGCACAAGTTCGGCTCCGCTGAGAACAAGATACATAAGATAAAAATCGGTACCAAATGACACACGGAATGGTCAATTTGCCAAGATTTTATTTGTTTTTGGAGCTGTCTTTGGGGCCAGTTGACAACCCGCATGGACTAGTGTGCAGCCCAGACCCCTCATGTCCAACTTTAGCTCTAACGGCGAACTTAGGTCAAATCTGGAATCCGGAACCCGGAAATAATTAGCGTGCAAAAATACAAAACATTTCTGGTCTCCGGAAATATTTCCGGAAAACGCAAGAATTTACATACAAAAGTAGTGCGTTTTCCGGAAATATTTCCGGATTCCGATTTCCGGATTCAACCCAAGTCCGCCCTAAAGGTTAGGAGTTCACTTTTTTAACCCAACCCTGCCTGTGTAGGTGTGAGGACCAGGGTTGGGCAAAAAAACGACGGCGTTTTTTCTTAAAAAAACGACGTTTTTTTAAAAAACGCCTGGGTCGTTTTTCTTTTTTTTAAATCCTGAATTTCCTTGATTTTCCCTGATTTTTTCAGGGAAAGTACCCTGATTATCAAGGAAAATCAATTTTTTGTCCCATTTTTTCCAAAAAATTTTCGACCAATTTTTACTTTGTCGAGATACGTCGATATACGGAGTTTGACTTTCAGTGATGACCCCGGCCAAAGTTGGTCCCACGATGCGGGTCTGATATGGGATCTTAGCAACTCGCTAGAAAAGGGTTGAAACCAGTTTATTTTGCCTTAGAACACATAGAATGACTTCATTTAACCACGTTTTTTTCCCAACATGAGCGTTTTCCAATTTTTTTGGGGGCATATTTTGGTCATCTGGGCGTTTTAAAAAAAAAGTTTTTTTTTTGAAAAAAAACGTTTTTTTTAAAAAAAAACGATTTTTTTAGAAAAAAAGTTTTTTGCCCAACCCTGGTGAGGACCTCTAAGCAGGGGTGGTCAAACGTTTTTTAAAGGAAAGAATTTTTTGAAAATTTTTTTTGCCCAACCCTGCCCCTAAGTCGCACGATGCGTACTCTGGTACACTTCGAAAGTCCAAGAATCGCGCACTTCGCGCGTCAGATACACCTTTCCAACGAAATTTGGCGATCGCGCGCGCAAAAAAAGTGTTAAAGTGGTCACAGTTTTGTATAGAATTTAGTGCAAATGCGCCAAATTCTAAACGTGCAGGCACCAGATAAAAAAAAACTTTAAAAAATGGAACGAGCAGCAGATAAAAATGATTTTTTTGGATTTGGTGTACGTGCAAACTAATACAAGGTGCATTGGATGGAAGGTATGGCCATGTGAAACTACATACAAGTTTCTCATGTGATGATTTTCAGCAAATACACACTTCGCCTGGCGTGGACGGAGCACACGCAGCGCAGTAAAGATCCGCTTGGGTAAACATAACGCACAACTGATTTTGTATGCCAGAGAATCCTAAAACCAAATACTAGCCCATAGTTTCTGTGCCACAGTCGCAGTAAAGGAAACCGTTTGCATGTGTAGTCCGAGCCCACAGTTCACAAAGAGTGTACAAACATAAAAACCTTCTGGATTTATAAACCTGGCGTACTAAACTAACGATGCTGAACATGCACAAACCTACAGATATTGAATATAAGGATGCCATACAATCCTGTGACTGTGCGCATTTCAGTCTATGCCGAGATTTGTGCGGCTTTACGAGCAAAGAAATGACCCAATACTCGTGTGTGCGATGATCCAGCTAAGGCACACGCGCAGCAGCACAGACGCGATATTGGAGCCAGATGAAACACCAATAAAAGAACGCGAATATAGTCTGAAACAACGCATATATACCAAACAAAGCCAAGCTAGGAAAAAATGGTTTCGCGACCTGGAGAATGAGCTCAGAGTCAGAAGCATGCTTTGATTATAGAGAACTATACATACGTAGTACCCACTGTATTTGTGCGTATTTCTGACATACTGCGTTTATGAATAATTTGACTACACACTATCCTCTTTATGGTGGAACCCTCTATTGTGGTGGATGTCTGTTAGCGCCATTTTGGTTCGCCGTTAACCTCGTATGCTTATTGCTTACCACTGCATTATATTGGACATTCATCGTTACAGTAACAGAAAACGGTTTCAATCATGTCACAATAAAGGGGGTAGACTGTAGGTACTTGCTTGGCCAGTGGTCTCCAACCTGAGTAAACCATATCGCAAAACACATGCCTCTTGTATGTGTAGTAGATCGGAACAATAAAAACAGCTGAATTTCTGCGAACTGAACCATGCCGAACTGTACAAAACCCTAAAAAAAGTGATGAGAAACAGCGGAATGGCACCAACGCGCAAGCACGGGCGGTTTCATGCGAAAAAAAAAAACAGGTTCAAACGCAGCCCGCTTTAAATACACACAGACTGTGTACAGATTGAATTTCGGATTAAGACTGGTTGGCTGTGCCGATGCAGCACTAAAGCCGCAACCTCAATACCCCCTGTATATTTTCTCATTAAATTCAAACAGAAGGGCGTTGTGCTACATTGTACCCTACGTCGGTGCGAGGGTTTGGATTTGACCACACACTGATAAACCTACATGGGTACCTACCTACATATATTGCGGCGTTTGAAAAGACTCCGCGTTAAACCAGGCTAAATAACAAGACCGGCTGAAACATGCGACTCTAGAAAATAGATAGAACATGAGAATGAAAAAAGATCGATGCAACAAAACCTGCCAGCCGCTGAACACCAATGTTTGTTGGCGAAGAAATGCTTTCTCATGATTTGGAAGAGTACAAAGGTCACATTTTGATTGCAAACTTGTACCTTTGAGCATAAAAACAACCTGCTGTTCTGGAACTGATGACTGTTTGTGGCATAATTGATTTGCGGGATAAAATTTCGGAAAATTGATTCTGCGGAAAGAAATGCCAAGACTGCGACGTGAACCTGTTTGTATGCGAGACAGTCACAAAATGAAAAGATCAAAATCACAATAACTTGTTTGCAAAAAAAATGCTGGAAAAGGGTTGGTTAACAAAAGTGTGTGATGAAAAAGTGACAAACACGCACGTATACATACCTAATGCAACAATAATGGCAGACCTGTGAAAGAAACGTGTCCTTTGGAGACTCAACAAGGTGTGAAAAGACGCGTTAAATGTGCAGCGTGTGCAAATAAATGAGCAGTTCGCATTTGTATTCTGGGTGTTGGACCATTGCAGGTGCGAGAAATACGGGGTGCTCAAAAACTTGCAGCAAACAGCTCGTACCCACCACTCTGTTTCATTTGTTTGCCGCATCGCACGCTTACAATCATTCAAAAGGTATATTATCACAAATGAAATTTGATGACAAACAACATCACGAAACCGTGCCGCAATAAATACTTTTCGCATTTCAGTTTACGGCTGCCGGTCACATTAATGGCATACAAGTTTCTATGGAAACAAGGAAACACCTCGGGTATGTGGCCAAAGTGAGAGGTTGCAGCCATGGTGTTATGGGGGCGGAGTTTCAGAGGGGAGCGCCACAAAAATTGGCGACCCAGGTGCGGAAAGTAGAGCACAATTGGAAAACGCAAGAAGCCATTGATTGATAGCTAACATTGCAGTAGTCAACTCAAGTGGTCAAATCACTTCGTCAACTCACAGCAGCCCCGAGTAAGCGCGGCAAACAATACAAGGCAATCCGGGTGAGTTTGACGACGCAGTTGCTCACTTAACTTCGCGAAGTACGTACGCTGGATACGTTAGAGTGTAATCAAGCCAACTGTCGCAGATGTGTTTCCATCGTGAAATTATCAACCCACGCGAGTGAGCGCCGGTTTGGCAGGCCCAAAGTCTGAGCACGGACACTGAGAAATTCTACCGTGCCGTCTGCATAGCGCGCGCCGGACGTTCGTGGTGTTGTCATTATTTCTTTTATCTCAGCAAACTACTGAAACAGCACAACCATGGAAGACCATGACTCATAGGTATCTGCATGCACTCGCATTTGAGGAAATTACACCTGACCTGGTTTTCAAAAACGAAAGTTGCAGAGCAACAGAAAAGCGCGAAAAGGACGAAAGTGAGTGTGAAAATGAACACAACAGTATTGAGCAATCAATCAGTCATCTGAGACAACACGCATACACAGTTTCAGTTGTAATAATTTGGACATTTGATCGAACTTATATTTTTGGTCATGCATCTTGGTTACGCTCTTATATCTGAGAAACCATGAAGCCAAGGTTTCGTATTACTTTTTTGTGAACAAGTGAAGTGAGCGCTGTAACGCTTTGAGGAATAGTCTTTTTGACACCGGCACAAAAGATCATCCGAAACTGAAGATTCACACGCAGCCTGCACGAACGATAAATTATCGCACACGAATGCCGTGGAAAATGGCAAAAAAAGTTTAGCTTTCAGTGCAATATTCCATTTCCAGGTGTATCTAGGGCCTGGGCTCAAAATATTTTCAAAAAAACGTCTAGTGGTGCCCCTGAGGTTTCTAAAACTTGACCAAAAAGCATACGTGTTCTTTATAGAAGAGAGCAAAAACAGGTCATTTTCGCAAAACTTTCTCTGGAGAAGCTGCTCGAAGCTGCCCCAACTAGAGCCCAAGGGGTCTCTACTCAGATGCGTTTCTGAACAGAGCCCTCGGTGGACTCCATTCGAGTGGGAGGGGTGCAGTACCATGAAGAACTCCGGTAGTGTTGATATGGACCAAATATTTCGCCAAATGAGTCGCGGGTAATCAAGGGATTTAAGCAGAGTAGCGCGGCACGTGTATCCACCGCAATGCTGATACATAAGCGGCACGTCTGCACAAACGAAAATCACACTAATAATATAGTGACTTAAACGCTATCAAGTGTACACTACCCATAATGGAGAGAGACAAGTGGAGGAAATAACCCGGAACAACACACACGTCACTAATTTACCATGTGCGAAAGGGCGTTCAAAAATTTCACTTCTTGGGCTCACCTTTCCTGGTAGTTACTGTCACCTGCAGATGCAAAAAAACCAGTAATCTAGACAGAAAATCAAAAATACATAAAACAACCAATGCCTGTACGGACCGTGCGCATTATCTGGACACTCCAAAAACGCGCGCGAACATTTTTGTATGCGATGCGCGTTGCAGCAAGCCGCAGCAGTAGGTAGCTTACATCAGTTTGAAAGAAGAGGAGATAGAGAGAGTGCTTACATTGTACCAGAGCGCTGTACCATGAGCAGCAATATAACTGGACGGGGTATGCGTGTCTGCCTGTAATGCTTCGGGCCCGCGAGCGCTTGTATATGTATGCCCCTATGTCTACTGTGCATATCAGAGCACACAATGTCCAAGTATACATGTACGTTGTACATATGTAGGGTACATGCGCAGTGCGTGCCACAAACTCTTTAGCAAGTCCAACATAGGTACAGTCAGCCAGCTGCAGCTTGTAGCGCTCACACTGTCCGGGACTAACTCGAACACCACGGGTGCACGTGCGCTTACAGCGTGCTGCTTTTGCATAGGGCACATGCACAAACCTAAAACTTTCACGGGGATTACCCCACACAAACAAAAAAAACACACACACACACACACACACACACACACACACACACACACACACACACACACACACACACGTGCGCAAAAAACACACACACACACACACACACACACACACACACACACACACACACACACACACACACACACACACACACACACACACACACACACACACACACACACACACACACACACACACACACACACACACACACACACACACACACACACACACACACACACACACACACACACACACACACACACACACACACACACACACACACACACACACACACACACACACACACACACACACACACACACACACACACACACACACACACACACACACACACACACACACACACAGGGGTTACCCAGAAACAGCCCAGCAGCGAAAACATTGCATCCCTGCGTTGCTGGCCAGTCAGTATGTCACATCAGATCGGATGGCGAGTTTTGTATTAATGCAGCTGTTGGGTTGCTGGGTTGATCTAACCTCTTCACATCCAAGCATACACATCTTGTACCCAACGTGCTGAAACATCGACCTCCGTTATCACACGCGGGTGCGACACAGCCTGACAGCTTGTGCGCGCCACCCCTAAAACACAGCCTATGGCATGCATGCGTGTAGAGAGATGCACCAGCATCAGCCGTTTTACGTATACATACATCCCTGCAACGACTCTGGCAAAACATGCGCAAGTCAAAGCGTTTGAAGCAACGCAACACACAAGCAGCTGCATGTACAGTAAGATATATAGCCTGCTGCTGCCTACACCGTTCTTTTAAACTGCACTCCAATGGCCACACGGTTTATCTGTGGTTTGTTCGATTCCCATTCGGTACAGCACATTTGTGACCGCTCTAATTGAGCCCGAATTAGTTGTAGGCTCAGTTTTTTAAAAAATACGTCCGTTTCTCTTTCTTTCGTTTCCCAAACACGTAGAACCGGAACCTTATTGGATCCGCACAAGTCAACTTAAAAAAAAGTCGCCTCATGAGCTCGTGGTTGGACTATACATGCAATCTAGAAACATTTGTCGGCCACACAGTCATTCACCCGGCGCATTATTGAACCCATCTTCCCCAAACGTTGCAGAAGTTGCAGAAGTCAAACGCATAGCGAGTGAGAAAACGCAGTTCTAGTGCGGAAAAACTAAATGGTCGTACGTATTCTACATACTCATAGATAGTATAGCTGAAGAAGCACGCCACATGTTGTCAACTTCTGTGACAGCGTGTTTTTTTATCATGAAACTTGGTACATATCTCGGCGTGTTACTTTTGGCGGCACACAGATTGTTTGCAACAGGCCAACATAAAGGCAGTCTACGGGAGGTTGTCACTCAGCCCCCGAATACCGTAATAACCGTAGAGTCGAGACTATGGGTGGAATTTTCGAAACGGTGTGAAGGTCAGTTGGGCGTAAAGGTCGGTGTGAAGTTCGGTCGAAAGCTCGGTCGGCGAAGCTCGGTGTAAACGTGAAACATTGCGTGTTATTAACGTGGAATGTTTCAAGTTTACACCGAACTCTATCACACTGTGCTGTCAACCGAGCTTTCCACCGACCTTTACACCCAACTGACCTTTACACCGTTTCGAAAATATCACCCTATTTTGTTTTTTATCTACAGTATGTATGTTTTGCGTGTTAGCGCCAACACCAACTAACAATTCCAAGTTTTGGTGATCGACGCGCACGATGACAATTTCCAGCTTGCTGCCGCTAATACACGTGTCGATAGGCAGC
Organism: Rhynchonema sp. JSB1_4; assembly: GCA_030248065.1. Taxonomy (NCBI): domain Eukaryota; kingdom Metazoa; phylum Nematoda; class Chromadorea; order Monhysterida; family Xyalidae; genus Rhynchonema; species Rhynchonema sp. JSB1_4. The sequence goes on from JASAMV010000591.1 coordinate 16,344, forward strand.
GATCAGCATGGGTCTCGCAACGATCTTGCTTGCGGTGGGTTACGGTATTCGGGGGCTGAGTGACAACCTCCCGTAGACTGCCTTTACGTTTTACACAAATGAAACCCGAGGAAGCTCCAATAATCAAACTTCTCCGGCATGTACATTTCACACTTCTATCCTCATGTGCTCAATTCGAGATGCAAAAACAGCAGCTCTCTTTTCGAATCTGGCGCGAGCTTGCACCGTAAAATAACAGATTGCTGTGAAATGGGTGCCAAAAGTGCCAATTTGATACTGGCCAAAACGCTTGGTCCATACAATCTGCGTGTTTTTGTAGATGCGAGCGGAAAACAAATTTTGGCGAAATTGCTTCAGCTTCGATAAATGGTCAAGGGTGTATGTTCTTGTGGTAGCATCAGGCTGTCCTGCACTTCATTTTACTTTAAAAAATAGAGCTACATACTGTACATACATACTGTATGGTACGTAAGTTAAGGCACGAAAAAGGAGAACACTGAAAACTCTAAAAAAAGTAAGCATAGAAACACAATGATGGGGAAATAAAAAGTCAAAAAAAAACAAACGACCAGCAAAATTTCCAAGGTCATCGCGCAGGGGCCATGATCTGTATCGTGGGCAGCATAATTTACGTAAAATTTACGTCAGTGTGAAGCAACTCAGATACAGTCTTCACGGAGGGGGTCATAATAACTCACTTGGCTTTGGCTTCAAGTCTCACAGAAAATAAGAGCAGATGTTTGACCAACGGATCCACATGCACACAGCAATGCAATAATTCGTAACAAGCCACGCCGCCCAATAACGTATTTCTCTCCCAAATCTGTGTTCATAAGAACAACATTATTAGCAAGGCTGGGCGCTAAATGTGCTGTTGGAAAGTTTGGTACGTTTCACCCAGCGCTGGGAAGCTGCACAAAATAGGAAGACATCCACAAACAGAACCCCGTGTGGGTTCGAGCGATGGGAATACAATGCCAAGCGCCAAAACAGTGCCAGTAAACAGCACTGTAGCAGTTTGCTAACCACATTTCAAAAACACTTGGTTCGTCCGGGCTCCGAACTAATGCAATTTCAGGGCTTTCCAACAAAGTAAACTGCATAATGTACGGAGAGATTGAAAGAATTGCACCCAAAAACACAGAAAATGTCAATGCATGATGTGGAACTGCTCAAAGACAATGCAGCGTCTTGTGGAGGGAAGTTTTCCGCAGCAAAACTGCTGTATGCAAGTGAGGGCAGCAAATGCACGGCAAGCAACCATATAGCCATAGGAACCGCGAAACAAAGGTTTCAAACTGATGTAAACCAACGGCATAGAGGAATCATTTTACGCCGCTGGCCCACAGCCGCAGCAGCAGCTGACTGCGTTTGGCCAACTGCTCGGGCTTGAAATTTCCCGCCATTGCTCAAGTTTAATGTTTACGCTCGTATTGTGTGTTGAAATGAAAGATTACACCGGGGGTGTCTCATTGTGTTAGTATTTTAGGAAGATATTGGATTGCCAAATATTTGAACTCTCGGTAATTACATAGGGGCCCCAATGTGCCCAAGCTGTCCGATACGTACAGTATACTTTTATGCGTTTCAATGGAGGAAAGGAGGCTTTTGACACAGGGCAACCTTTGTAGTATGAGGCAAATCCAATGGAGCGCTGTGTTTAGACGGGGGCTTACGCTTGTTTAATAACTTGATGTTTTGAGGTTAAGTGTGGGTAACCCAAACAATCAGTTTCAGTTCGAAATTAGTGCGGCCAACAGAAGAACGATCACTTGTTTGAAAATTAGTGGTTCATGCTTCTGGACACATTTGCAAATCCAAGTCTCAAGGCACTCAAAGTCCGCACACTGTTTGCAATTGCAATTGTGGCGCGTGAGGTTTCACCCAGACTACTTAGAGCATCAGGTTTTGTGGCTAGCACTGGCTGTCCGTCTAACTGACGAGACCCAGGCAGCCGCGGTATTACAGTTTGTGTCGTAATCGCAACCGCATCACGCATGACATGTACCCCGTACCCTTAAAGCACACCCGCACATACGTTTATTCATGAACAGTCCACAGCAGGGTTGTTTCAAAAAAAAAGTGGTTAATTAAAAAAATTTTTAAAAAAAAAAATTTTTTTTTGAAACTCAGATTTTGCTTTTTTTAATAAAAAAAAGTTGCCCAAAATGGGCTGAAATGTCCAAAAATGGCCTTTTTCGAGGCAAAAAATTGGCACTTTTTTCTGTGGACGGGACAATTTTTCCAAAATCGCGCCTGCGGCGCCCTGTATTGTCCCCAAATCCGTACAGGGATGCGCGGGGATGGTCTTTTATAGTGATGTGGCACCGATAATGTACCACTGCATGCCACTACACATGTATATACATAGGTCTGGTGCAAAACCGGGCGCGCAAAGTCGATCTGACACGCAAGATTTGGGCTGTAATCGATATTTTGATGCTCGTATATCAGATATACGGCATTAGATGCATTAAAATACATTGTACGGCATGCTACCATACATTAGAGTACATCGTTAGTGAACATCAACCTCAGACTGGTAGGATTCCATAGAATCTGCACAATGCTACCGGGTGTCACCACACAAGTTGGGTCTCAGGCGAAAATTTTTCAATTTTTGAAAAATATGTTGCATTTCATTTATCCTGAAACGTCGTTTGCAACACTTTTTCTAATAAAAAAATTTTCGTCAAAAAAAATCAAAAAAATTTTTTTTTTAAAAAAAAGCTCGTTAATAAAAAATTTTTTTTTCAACCCTGGTCCACAGGTATTTGTACAGACACACACACTCACTTTGGTACTATATTGATGGTGCTTACGATTGCGTGAACTTGGTGGTGGACCACGTTCTGTAGGTCAATCAAAGCCCTGTGTGCACCAAATCAAAAAACCATCGAAAAGTCGACAAATGTGGACCATTCATTCACATCTTGGTCAAGCATGGAATTACAACAATACAGTAGAAAGCCACGTCGCAAAGCACATCTGCACCGTCTCTTCGTGCCCGAAAGCTGAATTGAAAGTTGCTGAGTTTCTGCTTCTTCTACTGGTTCTGCTGCTTCGATATTGCTGCAAGAAACGTGATCTGCAAACGACGTGCCTGTATAATTGTTCAAAAACGCGTTCGCACAAAGAGAGTTTTATTAGTTGCAATGTTGCAAATAAGCGTATAGCACAACATTGACTGACTTTGGTTCCAGAGAGATGCACGATGCTGGTGTTTGCATATGATATTGATCATACGGGTCGCAGCATCATTATCAAGGTTGAAAAAGAGAAAAATTGAGAAGTTGGAGCTAAGGAAACTCACCGATCCGTACCCTCACATTACACACACATATCGGCCAGGTTTTTGTCGTGCACCAGTAGTACACGTCACTTTAGCTCTGTTCAAATAATGATATGTAAATATCCAGCAAAAAATAGAGACCCTGTGGATGGGCCCCAGCTCCACAAGCGGCCAAAAGAAGGTACAGTCCAACCATCAGCTCATGAGACGACGGTGGTTCTGGGTGTTTCGAAACTTTTCGAAAACAAAAGAAAGAGAAATCGACTGTACATAAACGCGCCCAATTTCTCTATCTTTTCGACATGTTTCGAAACACGTGAACAGCGCACCAGGCGTCTCATGAGCTCGTGGTCAGACTATACCAATCACAAAGTCTGTGCATGTTTGCTACGCTTTATTGTTTCTCGTGAAATGAGCCAGCTAATAATATCGGCGAATGATTTGCCTTTTTCGCAGTTGTTCCTGAATCAAAGATTTTAAGGCATAATGCGAATATTGACCGTCAGTCATCTGGCCAACAAGTCTTGTGCGGACGTCTATTGTCAAGGCGAATCAGTTGACATAACATTCATAAAGTTGTTAGCCCAAACCGTTCGCGAACCATTGGAATTTGATTACGCGGATGAGCTGAAGACATGTGCACCGAAGGATAACGGAAGATTATGGGAAGGAGACGATGAATGCTGGCAGAAACAGCTGATTCAAGGCAAGTCGGAATCTTGAATAGGAGTGGTTTGCGTGAAAGAAAGAAGACGTTTTATATCAGTTACCTGAACAATACAATACGTGACCAGATGAAATACAGGGAAATGCCCAGTTTCGCACACCTAAAGCTAGTTAAACTTAAGTAACACTTTCGGCGGTGTTCTCGTTGCCGGAAGATTGCCGTGGTTTTTTGGTCGTGGAAGATTTTGGCACCAGAATTTTAGTTGTATCCAAATATTTTCTGAGTTCGACGTTTCTGTGAGTTTGACCGTGACGGTTGCCGACCTCACGCATGCCAAACCCAGCCTAAACAGCAGCACACAAATTGCCAGCAACGTACCACCGACCTATACCAACGTAGTATAACTTGTGCAAGGTATTCATTTCCAGGTAACTACGACGGCGTGGGCCGTTTCATATCTCTGCACCCGGAGTTCCTTCGCGCATTCCTACCCCTGCACGTGATGTACCTGAAAACGCCGGTCTACCTGGTTCCGAGGGACGCGTTTGTTCAAAATCGACTTATCACCTCGCTACACTCCGTGTTCGCTGTGTTCAACTGGCCGCTTTGGAGCGCCGTCGTTTGCAGCCTGATTTTCGTGTTGGCTGCTTTCAGAATAGCGAGCTCGTTTTCGGACAACCGCCACCCGGATGATTCATGCAATTTCACGACGTGGAGCGTTTTCTCGCAGTATCTGATGCAGCATTCGGCTCTCATTCGCTCAGGAGTGACGAAACCATTTGGCATAAAGGGTAGGTAAAAACACGTGAGAAAACAGTGGTACAATTACAAGAAAATAGTCCATTTTTATCGGATAATTTCAGGTCTGTTGTTGTCGCTGTCTTTCCTGACCACATTCACCATGGGATTGTACCAGAACTACTTGCTTTCCTTGATGGTCAGGCCCAGCGGCCAGGTTTGCCCATTTAGATGTGTCCCGTACGTTTGGTTGGGGTGCATCCAGGGTTGGGCAAAAAAAAATTTTTTTAAAAAAGGTTTTCGAAAAAAATTTTTTTAAATTTTTTCGGGGGAACAAAATGTTGTAAAACGTCCAAAAATGGCCTTTTTGGGGGTTATTTTTTTCATTTTTTCACCTTATCTATGGAATCCTTAACTATGGAAAGGGATTTAAAACAAATGCCCCACTTGGACTTTCTTTTTCGTATCCAGGTTCACACGCCAATCAGCTTGCAAGCCTTGGTGCAAGCGGTGCAGGACAGAAAGCTCACACTGTTGATGTACAGGTTGATGTTTCAAACCATTGGTGTTAGGCAAGACCACATTTAATGTTGTGTTTTAGCAAACTTTGGCACCTTTCGCAGTGTTCACACCTCGCTGTACCGTCAAATTCATAACGAGCAAAACCAACTGGAAAGCATGAAACATCTGCGCGCTGCCATAGAGCGCAATCCCGTGCATTTTGAACGCAATGAAAGCAACGTGGTTGAACTGGCACTAACTGGACGCTACATTCCGGTGGTGTACGCCAAACAGGCATTGGCATTCGTGAGAGAGGCTGACTGCAAGTTGGATGTTATTCTCGCTGAAGGTACGAAACGCGGGTAATGTCTGATACAGTATACTGGGGCTGGAAACCGGGAGCACAGCTTTGCAAGGTACTTACCGCCACCACTGAAAGCATACAGTATGTTTGCAACTGGGACGGAGAGACCAAAACTTTCTCTCTGTCACATAATTCACGGTTAGAGTATTCTCAGTTCAAGCTAAACTTGTGAATTTTGACTCGGTTAAATGATACTTGGGAACAGTCAGGCATGCCACATCGCTGGGCCACAATGATGTTTCACAAACGGGCGCGCGCCCTGGTCAACCGCCTGAACGCAGTCATCTTCGAAAGATACGACAAATTACATAATCTCGTGACCAGAAACCAAAAAGAGGCGTTCAATTTTGTGAAGGTTTGCCACGATAATATGGCGCTCAGGCACGCCAAGATTGGGCTGCCCCTCCATGTCGACAAATTCCTGGGACCGCTGTTCCTTTGGTCTGTGGGGCTGTCAGTTGCAGCCGTTGGTGTCCTCACGGAATTCTATTTGAGCAGATGTCTCCGCTTATGAAATGGCCATGTAAAAATAAATGTTGCTTTGATAGTGCTGGCATCAGTCTTTTCTGAAAACTTGAACATGACGCATCAATATCCACCCAACAATCATTTGACGCAATGTTTAGAATGTGTTTGTGATCAGTTTTCTGTCCTGAGATAATACAGGCCAAATGACACCTGGTTTAACCCTACGTCACCACCGCGCCCCCCTGCGCCCCCACGTAAAGTATGTAGAACCTTAAGTGTGCGGTAAAATTCGAAAAATTTCGAAAATCACAGGGTGTCTCCTAATTTTTCGCATATTGCGCGGGAAAAAACGACAACACCCCGCGCCCCTTTTCTAATGTAGCCCTGCCTGGCTGGCGCTGCTGTTCAGTCTGCATATAAGTGAAAGCCCACCCCATGCATATAAGTGACAGAACCACCCCGCGCCCCTCTTCCAATCATCCCCACCTAGGTAGCACGGCTGTCTGCTGCGTGTAGAACTGTTACGCATCCTACAAGGGTCCGTCTCGGAGCCGGCTAGACCTAGGTTGCCTGGATCCCCCTCTTCCGTTCATGTTTAGGATTCCGCAACATTTATGAACACACCTTCATTCAGAACAGATAGTTAAGTTACAGTTAGCTAAGGGCGCGCCCATGTAGGCCAGGGCCAGGGCCGGGGTCGGGGCCGGGGCCATGAAAAATAATCTATGTCCGAGGCCCTGGCCCCGGCCCCGGCCCTGGCCTACATGGGCGCACCGACAGGACCGGGGCTGGGGCCGGGGCCGGTGCGAAACATTTTTCTGGATAGGCGACATTTCAACTGCAGGGTTGTCAATAATCCAACATAGGTTTCGTATATGCAGCTGTGCGTGTGTGTTCGCGTTGGGTGCGCTACTGCCTGATTTATCAAGGGCATGGCTATCTTGTGTTTTTTCTTTAGATTATACAAATTTGTAAATTGCAAATTCGGGCTGCAGTTTGAAATATGGTTGACAAAACACTGAATTTCTACCTGCAATTATACACATACAGTTTGCTTTTGACCGTGCACATACACGACGTGCGCGTTTCGCTGATTGGTTGAGTTATAGGTTACTCGAATTTCGCGCAGACATGTCGACGTTTACTGTGGTTGCTCAAAAAATTTATGTCATCTGGTGACTTTTCATCAGCCAGTATTTTTCAGAATAAAGCGCTTTATATTAATTTGCTTGAACAAATACATATGCCTAACCTAAATAAAATCCCAAAATGACCGTGCCCTTGATACATCAGGCAACAGGACATCCAACACGAACACACACGCACAGCTGCATTATGTATACGAAACCGATGTTGGATTATTGGCAACCCTGTAGTTCTAACGTCGCCTATTCAGAAAAATGTTTCGCACCGGCCCGGCCCCGGCCCCGGCCCTGTCGGTGCGCCCATGTAGGCCAGGGCCGGGGCCGGGGCCAGGGCCTCGGACATAGATTATTTTTCATGGCCCCGGCCCCGGCCCCGGCCCTGGCCTACATGGGCGCGCCCTAAGTTATAGTTTATGTTTTTTGGCACACAACATAAATGAACTTTTCGTGTAAACATTTATGAACACACCTTCTTTCAGAAGAGATAGTTAAGTTACAGTTAGCTAAGTTATAGTTTATGTTTTTTGGCACATAACATTAATGAACTTTCCGTGTAAACATTTATGAACACAGCTTCTTTCAGAAGAGATAGTTAAGTTACAGTTAACTAAGTTATAGTTAACGTTTTCTGACAGACAACGTTTATGAACTTTTCGTGTAATTATTTATGAACACAGCTTCATTCAGAACAGATATTTAAGTTACAGTTAGCTAAGTTATAGTTAACGTTTTCTGACAGACAACATTTATGAACTTTTCGTGTAATTATTTATGAACACAGCTTCATTCAGAACAGATAGTTAAGTTGCAGTTAGCTAAGTTATAGTTAATGTTTTGTGGCACATAACATTAATGAACTTTTCGTGTAAACATTTATGGACCCAGCTTCATTCAGAACAGATAGTTAAGTTACATTTAACTAAGTTATAGTTTATGTTTTTTTGGCAGATAATATTTATAAACTTGAAGTTATGTATTTACTTGCATTCAACATTTACCAACAACTGCGTTTCTTACAGAATTACTACACCACACGACATTGGCTGAGTTCGTGCTTCGGTTTGCGAAACGTTTAAGATTAGTTTCTTTCATAAGTAAACCACCACATGGCATTAACAAACTGTTTGAGAATGTTTATGTGCGTTTTTATTGCCCTGGCTTGGTCTTAGACGTTCATTAATGTTATGTGCCAAAACATAAACCATACCTTAGCTAACTGTAACTTAACTATCTGTTCTGAATGAAGCTGTGTTCATAAATAATTACACGAAAAGTTCCTAAATGTTGTCTGTCAGAAAACGTTATACTATAACTTAGCTAACTGTAACTTAACTATCTTTTCTGAATGAAGCTGCCCAAAGCGAAATTTTCGATAAATAATTACACGAAAAGTAGACTCAGCTGACGAAAAAAGCCACGACAACCGCTTTTGTAAATGCTTTTGTGTCAGAAAACAGTAAGGCGTATAAGTTAGTTAACTGTAACTTAACTATCTCTTTTGAAAAGAAGGTGTAGCGCCCACTCAAAATGTTTACACGAAAAGTTCATTAATGTTATGTGCCAAAAAAGATAAACTATAACTTAGCTAACTGTAACTTAACTATCTCTTCTGAAAGAAGCTGTGTTCATAAATGTTTACACGAAAAGTTCATTAATGTTATGTGCCAAAAAACATAAACTTTAAGTTAGCTAACTGTAACTTAACTATCTGTTCTGAATGAAGGTGTGTTCATAAATGTTGCGGAATCCTAAACATGAACGGAAGAGTGGGATCCAGGCAACCTAGGTCTAGCCGGCTCCGAGACAGACCCTTGTAGGATGCGTAGCAGTTCTACACGCAGCAGACAGCCGTGCTACCTAGGTGGGGATGATTGGAAGAGGGGCGCGGGGTGGGTCTGTCACTTATATGCATGGGGTGGGCTTTCACTTATGTGCAGACTGAACAGCAGCGCCAGCCAGGCAGGCCACATTAGAAAAGGGGCGCGAGGTGTTGTCGTTTTTTTTCCGCGCAATATGCGAAAAATTAGGAGACACCCTGTGATTTTCGAAATTTTTCGAATTTCACCGCACACTTAAACCGGGCCCGCCGCTATTGTTTTTTGTGCTTTCGACCTCGTTTTTTCTGTTTGTATCGTTAGTTGGCACTGGGATCAAGAACATTAACCTTGAAAAACTTCACCAAAATGATGATTACTGATCGAAATCGATCCGGGGGCGCGGGGGGGCGCGTGGCGCCCCAGGTGCCATTTGGCCTAATACATATGTGCATCTACATAATTCCGTTGGTGTTGATATTTCCGTTACCGAGCTGGACTGCAAGCTGCACACATTAAACAAAACTTGTTGTGATGGCACTAATCATAACGCTAATTGTGTTGGATTCAGCTGATGACATGTTAATTACTTACTCCCTCTGAAAGCGACAATAGCTGCGAGCAGGCGAGGCTAATTGAAAGAACAAAATATGCTTTTTCGTACTTGACAACCAAAGTAGAGGCTTTGCGTTTTTGCCTATCTGAACCATCTTTATCGGATCAACATTTGATATGTTTACACCTGCCCAGATTTGCTGTGTTATTCGAGATCACTTTAGTCGTCTTGTTTTTCAATTGTTGGTTTGATCCGAATACAGACCAAAAGTGAGCTATTTTCACCCTCGTTTCTTATTTTGCACGTGATTTGTATGATGGTGTCAACTGCAATAGATTGACGTTAATTGGAATTTCTTTGAAAAAAATGACGGTGTGGCTTTGTGACACTCAAGACGGCAAATCTGGGTAAAATTATTGCCTTTGGTACACAACCAATGCAAATGTATGACAAACAGTGTAAATTTATAGTGAACATCACGGGTGTTGCATGCATAAATGGATGCCCACCCAGTCACGTGTGTAACCATATACGCGGCCCTGTGAGTGTATGCACTATATATAAATGCCACAAAACAACAATTATGGCACCCAATATACCCATGGTAGGGTCAGGTGATGTCAACAGCAGCAATTTTTATGCAAAAATAGCACTTTCAGAGCAAAAAAATAGAGAAATTTTCGAATTTTGAAATAATTAAAAAATTTTTTTTTAGCTTTTGGAACGAATGTTAAAGAAATTTTAGTTAAGAAAAATAAATTTAGAGCTGCCTCTTTCTCCTTGGCCGATTCACGACCCTCTTTTCCGTCGCTGTGTAAAATTATGGGATAAAAAGATATTCAGTTTCATGCAGTTTCATCATGTGCATTATCATCGTTTTATGCCCATAGCATAGGGCATGTTTATTTCTTGTTGCTAATTTTGCTGGATTCAGCTCCTGAAATGTTAATTACGAAACCCCTCTGAAAACGATAACAGCTGCGGACGGGAAAGGCTAACTAAAAGAACAAAGTTGTTTTTCACACAGCACCTCGTGACAACGAAAGTGGAGCTTTTGCGTTTTTGCTCATCTGTCGGATCAAGATTTGACTTGTTCCGGATTTGCTGTGTTATTTGAGATCATCTTAGTCGTCATGTTTATTAATTGTTCTTTTGATCCGAATTTTGCCCAAAAGTGGGCTATTTTCACCCTCGGTTCTTATTTTGCACGTGATTTGCGTGATATTAGGATGGTGTCAAATTGCAATAGATTGACAGTAATTGGCATATTTGTTTCTCTGAAAGGTAAAAGGCAAACTACGCCAACACGAGCCCGATTTCGGAGTTGGTGCACTAGCAAAACCAAAAGAAAGAGAAATCCTCATGCGCCACGTTGTATTCCACAACGTGTAACATTCCCTCCCACATCAGCAGCCACGTATGAATGTTTCACCAGTCTAGCACCTTCGAAATCGGGCTCGTGTTGGCGTAGTGTTACTATACTCGGTAGCGGTATGCATATTATGTACACAGTGAAACATTTGTCATGACGAATTTCGATATAACATGGCCCGCGTTATAACGAACGACTATTGAAATTCTGCGACCATGTTTGAACCTAGTAATTAAAACGATCCTCATTTAAACGTGGCAAAGCAACCGAAAAATTCATTTTATGTTTTGATCGATGACACCCTGATCTGAACGATTTTGGCAAGTTACTGCTGGTTAATACGCTGATGTTTCACACTGGTCCCGAAAAAGTAAACCATGAAATTTTTCACTTAGAGCACCTGGATGTTCCATGACCAGATAGGCCCGAATACCGAACACACGAATCATTTCAGTTCGTTTTTATGCAGCATCAAGTGCGCATCGTTCTGGGAAAAAATGATTCGTATGTTCCAGTTTCGTGTTTTTTTCAATTTTCAATGCAACTTTCCGAAATCCGAACATGCGAAACATTTTCTCTCCGGAACCGCGTGCACTAATCCTACATGCTCTATACAATCTCAAATGTTTCGTGTGTTCGGGTTTCGCGTCTGCAAATCTGGGCGTGCCCTTGCGTGGTGAATTCCGGTCGGCGGAAGGCGCATTCCCTCCGAGCAGAATGATGACGTCACGTCAGTCACACAACTGCGAGTCAGCTGTTATCATCAGAAAGTTTGTTGTACTCATGAACTTAGTTAATGATTATCTTATGACGAAGTCTGACTGTTTCCACAGTAACCAACCAGTTTTTCCAGTGTCGATTGAATAGGTCATATATAAGAAGTATCACAGTACAGTACTTCATCACTGACCACAAATGCTATACCCACACATAATAAAAGCTTCATAGACCTGACATTATACACAGGATCTACCCACACAAACCCAGAGGACTCGATTGAAATTGATGTCTTCCAACGCAATACACCTGTTCACACAGTAATCAAGCGTTATTCTGACGCGGCGATTGGACATGTCATAGAAAAGTAATGCAGTCAACCCTCTTTATAGTGACGTAAACGGGCGGACCAGGACACTTTTGTCACATAAAATCCAAACCCGCACAGAAAAACCCCCCCAAACCCAACCACCACGCCCAACACGCCCCGCCCCCCACCCACGACAAACTATATAAAGGAATTTTCACTACAAAGAATTTACAAGGTGTTCACACTGGGCATGTTTTGCACGTGACGAGACATTTCGTTGAAATGCGGAACCGAGCGTTTTGTGGATCATGAATGTGCTTTGAACCACATCCGACGTAAAATTGCAGAAACAGCGGCACAATACCAGAAAATATACAAAAATTCCTGGAAAGCTTGAATTCCATTTTCCCTCATTTGTGCCCACTGCTAGACCATTTTTGACGCTTGACCTTGATGGCTCAGATCTTTATCACTATAAGGAGAGCGGTTTCAGTGCCTAAGGTACCGTTCAGAAGGCAAAGTGTCTCACTATTATGCAATAATGGGTGGAATTTTCGAAACGGTGTAAATGTCAGTTGGGCGTAAAGGTCTGCGTAAGCTCGATCGAGAGCTCGGTCGGTATAGCTCGGTGTAAACATGAAACATTGCCTGCTGTCCCCTTTCATTCTTATATGCAGACTTATCATAGCATCGGTGCGATCAATGAGCTCGACCTGAATTCCCATAGCCCTGAATGATCTATTCGTAATGTTTCTGCTTCTGGACAATATGCTTCTTTAACCACTCTTTTGAATACTAACCCTAAAGCCTTCGGTCTCAATTCGAAACGTTATTGCATGCCGTTGATTCTTCGGATGAAGGATTTTGAAACTTGTGGGCTCATTGAGAATGCAGATTTCGGTTCTTGCTGCATGTTAATTTTTTGAGAAATTGATCGTGACAGGAACGATATTAATTTTCAGAGTGCACATGTTTATAAAACATGTGTCATAACCATGAGATTAGTGCACTGGTTTGCATGTCCGCACAAAATCGTCGAAATTGCGCACGTTTTCCAACTTGGTGATCGGATCGGTCCTGCCTTGGTCACGTGACTTTTTTGAATTGACGATATTTGCTTGAGCCACCAATTACGACCAGCTTGGAGGTTGTTCGAGGACCAAAAATGAACAACTTTTACGCTGGTCAAAATTTGTGGCCACAGTAAATCTCGTAATGTCCTTCAGTGCAAAAATAATCACCCGACAAGGTAAGTCCGATGCGATCACCAAGTTTGTTGTCGCTCTAACTGTCAAAACGAATAACTTATTGCGCATCATATGTTATGACAAGCGTTTGTTTTACCCGGAAGTGTATGTACATACATAATCAGTGAGCACTCATGTGGTAACTGGTGACTAAGCAGCTCCGTTAATCTTTCATTATTGCCTGCGTGTTTTAATCACTCCCCCTCATGCCAAGTGGAGGTCCAGGCGTGCTGTAGACTTTAGATTGGCTGTGGGCCTCAAGAGGTTGGTCTCAGACTTGGCGTTTGAAACACTCTTCATTGCGTCTCTGGGCCTTTTCGGAAACCAGACATTCAACCTGCGTTGGCATACAGTAGGTTGACCGACCGTGTTTGCTGTACTAGAAACCCCCTTTCAATAGAAGCCCCCGAAAGAGCATGGCAAAAAATAAAAGTCTATGACTCCTATTAGAAGGAATACGGCATTATATGGATCTCACAATGCACAGGACATTTCCCGGAAAGGGGTAGCTACATTAGTGTCACGTGGGTGTACGATTAATCTGCGAACAGAACTTAACAGGCAGCAGATGTCGAGGAAATTGAGCACATGATCAACTTGACGTTCGCACGTGAACTACATACAAGCGCTACATCGATGACTCCGTTGTTGTTTTTCGTTCTGAAGAGAACATTGAACCATACATTTAACAGGCAGCATTTTGTGACTTTCCCACGTCCAAGCACGCACCAGGTCACACGCGTGCGATAGTTAAGCAAAAAGTTGTTTTAAGCACGTGCACGCAAATTAATCGTGTACCCGCGTGCGCACTAGTGCAGCTACCCCTTATGGAAATGTACCGTAGGTCTATGCCGCGGGTGTCGCGGTCAGGGTTGGGCAAAAAACGTTTTTTTTAAAAAAAATCGTTTTTTTTTTAAAAAACGTTTTTTTTTAAAACGCCCAGATGACCAAAATATGCCCCCCAAAAAATTGGAAAACGTTCATGTTGGGAAGAAAACGTGGTTAAATGAAGTAATTCTATGTGTTCTGAGGCAAAATAAACGGGTTTCAACCCTTTTCTAGCGAGTTGTTAAGATCCCATATCAGACCCGCATCATGGGACCAACTTTGGCCGGGGTCATCACTGAAAGTCAAACTCCGTATATCGACGTATCTCGACAAAGTAAAAATTGGTCGAAAATTTTTTGAAAAAATGGGACAAAAAATTGATTTTCCTTGATAATGAGGGTACTTTCCCTGAAAAATCAGGGAAAATCAAGGAAATTCAGGATTTAAAAAAAAACGAAAAACGACCCAGGCGTTTTTTTTTTGAAAAGAAACGTCGTTTTTTTTTAAGAAAAAACGCCGTCGTTTTTTTTGCCCAACCCTGGTCGCGGTAGGCGATAGAGCACCTGGTGCCCGTCATCATGTGATGAAAACTCGGATACATCGCAGTGCACTTCGCTCATTGGAGGGCCCGCAGCCTAGACACAGTTCTGTTACAATGTAGCATTGGAAAAATTTCCGAATTCCCCTCACTCAAAAGTTTGGGCAAGTCCACGACTGACCGCAACATCGACGTTGGTTTTCACTATTGGATCTCCAGTGTGTCATTTTAATTTTCTGCCTCCTGTAATTATGAATGCGTAATGCAGTATAACTGTGAAGCAGAAGCTCACCTGATACCAAAATCCATTTGTTTTGCTTTCAGAGTGCCAGTCAGCACTAATACTCATTCAAAAACATGCCGGCACGAGTGATCCTGGTGATTCTGGTGTTTGTCGTTTGCCATGGCGAATGTTCGAAGCGACTACCAATGTTCAATCGATGGATCCAACATGCGCTGACCGACGGTGACCTGTTTGTGACGAACGATGTCGAGCTGTACAGAGATTTCGCGCAGACCATTCTGAAGAATTGTGATCTGCTGATCAATTTGCTGGAAAGAACTAACATCTTCAGACTGATCTGTGAGAGAAAGATCGGCCGCATGCGATACGGCTGATAATTTGATGTGAAATTGCGCCATCTGCAGATGTGTCCCCAGGTAACAAATTAGACGCAAGTGTTGTACACGTATCATCCTATTATATTTACCCAGTTTCGTGTCTGCGTCCTGGCGACAACAATGTGCACATACCTATATGCATATATACAGTAGGTAATACAGGGCTTGCCATTGTGTAGCCGTTTCTGACAGACTGACTTACAGTTGTGAACGTATGTAGGTAATAGAGCACATGTGTGGGGAAGTTAGGAAACCGATTTTTTTATTATGTCGATCGATTGGATCTTAGGAACATCGGGGTATGCCATTATTGCACACAGTTACTCTGAATAAAAAAAGAAGTTGCTTCGTTATTAATCGCACAGCTAATAATGATCTTCTGGCGGCTGTGTCCCGAAGGGTAATAATCGTAACGACTCGATAACGATAATTTCCATCAGATATTGTTCTCTTTTATTATTTGAAAGGTAGATTTATTTCAATGTATTTCAATGAAAAAACAAAAATACAGTATTATTCTTTCCTTGCACAGGTTTTATTTCTCCCACGATTAAAACAACTTTTAACCAGTCACAAATCACACATAACGTATATTCTCATTCTTAAATAATTTAAACATTATGGTATCTGAACATGCGTGTAAGTGAGTGTTTCAGTAGCAGTACACAATCAGACAGTTGGGAAGCGATCTTATCTGGAGTTTATCGGTAGATACACATACACTTTAAAACATATAATTGGGTAGTTCAGCAATAAATAATAAACATTTGGTGCAGAATCGAACGAAGCTTTCTTGATCAGCCGTTTTAACAACAGGCGGATTCAGATGGACCGAACCCAATCGTTACTGGCTTAAAATAGTATGAAAGCCAATGCCCACAATCACAAGTGCAATTTGCCAAAAGCACAATATTACGGAACTGTGTGATAACCTATCAAGTTTCGGATGAAGCCCAAAAACTGCAACTTGCATACTGTGATGTGCATGATTGTTTGTGATCAAAGCCAAGCCTAAGCCTTGGTCGATGCCTGATTCACCCAAGTGGCAGGCACCCACTGCGGCTGTGTGTCCAGTTGATGGATTATGAATCGGAGTTCCTTAAACGACCGATCTCCATCAATATTGACAATGATCCGATCAAAATAGTGTCCGTACTCGGATTCTTGCAGTTTGGCCTCGGTGATGATGTCACGCAGTTGTTCGTCCTGCAACGTCAGCTACTCTATGAGAAAACTGTGCGGTTTGTAAACAACACAACAGAGTGTACTTTTTTGAAAGTTTCACCGGCCAGAGGTGTCCGCACCGACAAGGCCTGGCACCGACTGTGTAAACAGACCGAAACGGACAAAATTCACAGCCGTTACCTCATTGTTGGTCCACATGCCAGGCTTTCAGGCAAATTATGTGTTGGTATAGTAAATTTCTAAATTCGCTGCCGCACACTAAAATACGCCCCGTAGTTAATGTCCACGTATAAACCCGAAAGTTAACCAGTTCTGAAACATTGCGCACAGCTGCACGGCTGGCTGGCAAGCTGCACGTGTTTCAACGGTTGATTTTCGGGTTTATATCTGGACATTAACTACGGGGCGTATTTTAGTGTGCGGCAGCGAATTTGGACATTTACTATACAATGTGTGACACTTACGAAAGGGTGGAGTGGAGAGTTGGGCGGAGAGCTGAGTGGAAGGTTGGGTGGAAAGTTCACTGAAAAGTTCGGTGGAAAGTTCAGTGGAATGGCTGGTAACGTTGAAACATTGCACACGTTGTAGAGTGACGTGTGTTTTTGTGAGGGGCAGTACTCGCGTGAACAATAATCAGGGTTGTTTTAAAAAAAATTTTATTATCGAACTTTTTTTTAACTTTCTTGAATTTTAAAAAAAAATTTTAAGATTAACTTTTTTTTTATTCCGGACCACAAAAATTTCGGTTCTCAATGTGAAAAATTGTCGAAATTTTTTGTAAGTATATTTGATTGTGCTAGAGAGTATAGGAATAGTTGACACCGACCACTTGTGTTCACAAATGGGCAGTAGCGAGGTGATATTTTTACGATGAGCCAGACAACGTGACAATTCGCGTTGGGGGTAGTCTGTCCACCATATGTACCACCTACATACATAGATTGTAGTATGAAAAGCGAAGGCGTGTCACGGTAAAGGTAAATAATAGGAGCATTTTTTTAGCAAAGTTACATGAAAACAGCTACATAACTCCCGCGGCTTTGAAACGATAATTTTAGATTTCAAGCAGATTTGACTTGCTGGAAGAACTGAGTGCGCACATAATGACGGCTGCTTAGGTAGTTTAGCAGAGCCACGGATTGCCTAACGTTGTAATGACATTGTACCGATGCGAAATACACGCGCGCCTGTGTTGTGCAAACCCAGTTTGGTTGGGAGGTGTGGCGTTTCCAATGTTTTTGCGTAGCGAAATGGAACGCTAGCCTTCCACCCAACTTTCCACTGAACATTCCACTTCAAGCTTTTCCACTGTAAATTCCACACAACTTTCCACTGAACTTTCCACTCAACTCTCCACTCCACCGTTATGAATATCAGCCGATGTCTCCGAAGATGAACAACCTGCAAACCTTGACGTTATGTTGCCCTTCGCGTTGTTTCTGCACCCTGAGTTGTTGCAATGAAGGCGGTGAAATGAACACAACGTACGGCATTAATGTGGTGGCTCGAAGCGATTTCAGAGCCTGAAACGTTGCAATCTCATTTTGTCTTATTTAATGACGCAAGTCTTGGCGTTTCCACATGCAAAAAAACAAAAAAGCTGTCTTCCGGTCAGAACACCCTAAATCTGAATAGAATTACCTAGCAAGTGTTGTAATATTTCAAAACCGGCTCAACTAGATTGTACAGATAGATGGCCACGGTGTTTCAGTTCCGAATGTCTTCGTTATATAAGTCGATCATCGTTCAAAAGCGGTTAAAGCCTCGTGGTTTCACACTTGAGAATGTTGCGTTTCGCAAATAATTGATCACAATTAACAAACGTTTCCAAGAAGACAACAATGGAACTGGCCTGAGGCTTGAGGGTGAGCACACAGGTGCGTCCCTTCGCCACAACCCTTTGTATGGCTTCATAGCTGGTTCCATAGTAATGTTTCTCGAATTCACCCCATTCAACGAATTTGGCCAATTTCGTGTCGTCCAGGAATCGTTGTTTGGTGACGAAATGGTAGTGAACACCGTCCTGCTCGCCGGCACGACGCTGACGTGTGGTGTCTGAACAAGAGGTCATTTATAGCCTGAAATTTTAGCTTGTAAGTTCCGACATTACCTCCGCCTCAGCAACAGGGCTCAGTCTACATACATACATATGTTTTTCCGTTCGATGATCTTTTCGCACTGACTCTCCGACAAGTACGTGTAGTTTTAAAACCACACATCAAAGTGTACATATGTTTGTAATTTCGCTATATACGCAATATTTTGTGAAAATCTCCGAACAACACCTACGAGGCACGACTGTTGCGTATTTTTCCGGATCCGACTCGATCAGCCGGTGTCTGAGCTCCATGCAGCCAACATGCGGTGGACCGACCAACACAACTGGACGCTTACGACGACTGCGGGACAGGTATTGCGACACCTCTTCATATGTGAGGATATCTGGAGCATTAGTTTTTTTTAAGGTTGACAAAGCGCAAACCATTAAAGGGCTCGGGACACAACCGAAGGAAGGGCAGCAGAGCGCAGTGTTATACATCGTTCGAAAGCACTGTTACAGCATATGTCACGCACAAATGTTAAGCTCCTTAGAGATTTGCTATCTCTTGGTAGAACGACTTCTCGTTCCAGAGAAAAGTGAATTTTTTCACAACTTGAAACGACCGGTGCAGAAACCCCAAATAAGTTGAAAGTCAAGTAACACGAGGATAGGATTACAACAGCTTCTGGATAACTTATCATGGGAACTTCAGTCGCTCAAAGCATTGCTTCACTCGGTGAGGGTGCGAAATGTTCCAAAAATCGGCCACGTTGTTCGAAAACACAAGTTTGTCTCTAAATTTTGAGGCTGCGCTTTGTGTTGCAGAAATGAAAATGCAATAGAAAAATAGAGCATTTTCGAAAGTACCAGAAAATAAGGTTTTTAAATTTGGAAACACTCAGATAGCGGCGTGACAGGCCGAAAAAGACCTAAAAATTGCCACTAAACTGCATAGTTGCATTCATTGACGGAAATGTGATGTAAATAAGCCACGTATTGTATTGCATTGGAAACGAGAAAGTCAGATAAACGCACAGTCCAACAATCTAGGTAAGTTTCAAGACTTCAAACCCCATGGTCCGGCTGCTGCAGCCACGCCAGCCTGGATAAGATATTTGGCTATAAGTCGTTACTGTTAAAGATTATTGCACATTTGATAACATCAAACGATGTAGCTTTAACGCAGCTATCGAACGATATATAACATGCCCATACTACCTCTTACTATGGACAAGAAACGGTCAAAATTCCGAAATCGCACACGGTGACGTGACGGTTCATTCCAGAATCGTCAAAAAAGCAATTTTTTAACCACTGCCCTTAAGCGTAAGAATTTATTGGGGCTTGTTATATATCATTCGAAAGCTACTCCTGAGATACATTGTTTGGTGCTGTCACATTTACAATAGCTCTTAACAATAAGCATTTATAGCTGAATATCATATTCAGGTTAGTATGGCTGCCCCGAGAGATCTGTAGACCTTGGGGTCTTCGGACCTTGATAGGTTGTTAAACCAGACGTTTCTCTCACTTTTTTGTTTCGAATCCGATACAATCTGTGGCCTTTATGTGTCACAATTCTGGCGATGAATGTAACCACCTAATTTGGCGGCAATTTAATGGATTTTTAGGCCTGTCACGGAGCCAGCCACGAGTTAAAAAATTGAAAAACCTTATTTTCTGGTACTTTCGACGATGCTGTATTTCCCCATTGTATTCTTATTTCCGCAGCGTAAAGCGTGGCCTCAAAATTTAGGGACAAACTTGTGCTCTCGAAAAATATGGCCGATTTTTGGAACGTTTCGCACCCTCACCGTGTGAAGCAATGCTTTGAGCGATTGAAGTTGTGATCGTAAGTTATTCAGAAGCTGTTGTAATCTTATCCACGTGTTACTTGACCTTCAACTCATTTGGAATTTCTGCACCGGTCGTTCCAATTTGTGCAAAAATTCACTTTTTTCTGGAACGAAAAGTCGCTCTACCAAGAGATAGCAAATCTCCAAGGAGCTTAAAATTTGTGCGTGACATAGGCCGTCGGAATGCTTTCCAACGGTATGTAACAATATGTCCTGCTACCCTTCCTTCGGTTATGTCCCGAGCCCTTTAAAGAACTTAAAAAATTACCATTAGCAGGAACGTTCGCATCATCCGTCATGACGTCGCCGTTCAGCTGTGAAACATCAGTCTGCTTGCCATTTGGTGCACTGCCTATGTGCGTCAATTTAGTACTTCGTTGGTTCTTCGGTGGTTTCCTAGAGCGACGGGCGCATAGCAGACTGAAAAATAACCAATGAACAGATTTATCTGATGGCCAAGTTGTTTTCGGATAATTTAATTGTGTCTTCGTTTAGTCCAACAATAGTGTTGTTTTCCAACCTCGATCCACCCCCGTCAGTGCTCTGTTCATCCGTGCTCGGGCGATGTCTCAACGTCGAGTGTTCGGCAAGCAACTCGCGGGTGTAGATTTCACGTCTGAATCAAATATTATTCTGTTCTTTTGGTATAATGGGGTTAATTTTCTTTGGTTGTTCCTCCAACTCACTGCGTTTGAAAGGCAGCACTTGGCACCAGGCCAGCCAGTGACGTCATCGGGTCATCGCCCTCGCGATATGCTTGCCACCAGTTCTCATCCTTCATTGATATGATGTGCAGGATGTCGCCTTTTTGAAATTTCAACGCCAATTCTTTGCACGGCACGTAGATGTCGTCCTGAAATGCGAGATTTCCTGACAATAATTACAGCATGAAAAGCTTTTCTTACCCAACATGTAGCCATTTTTCACACTGAATTGGGTAATTTTAAAAAGTACACGCAAAGTGTAAACGTCAACTCACATCCGGTTCGTAGTCAAACAGCGCCCGCATATGACGCACTGGTTGATTCAGATCGTCCTCCCCGCCCACGTCCACTGGTTGTTCACGATTTGGCAACAGAACAAATGTAATTTGGCCGGACATATTGCGCTGAAATGGCCCACTTCGCGGACTAGATTTACACTTTGAAATCTTTGTAGATCCCAGAACTTTTGACTCTAGCGTATAAAAACGGATGGAGGAGTAAAATTGTAACAAATCAGTGATCTCACCAGCAGGTCGCACACTTGATTCACACTTTTGCCCCTGAGGTCGTGACCCTGTACTTCAAGCAGCTCGTCGCCTTCGGAGATCAGGCCAGATTTGTACGCGACTCCGCCCCTGACAATGCGACCAATCACGATCCGTCCCTCGCCATCCACTGAACGCACGGTTGCACCCTGAAAACGGTTCGTGGTTGAACGTATGATGCAGTTGAAATTGTGAACTGAAAAACAATGAGCAATATTCGCCGTCTCAGAAAGTTGGAACTCACCAAATAACTGTCGTCAGGTTTATAAAGTCGAACAATTCTCAAGTTTCCCTGATATTCAGGCGGTCCACCTGTGAGCGGTGTTTCTTTCAGGCCATAGAACGGTTCGGCTGAGTTGGCGGTAGAAGTTGACGGCGACTCACTGTGCATTACGTCAACTGCAACGTCAAAGTATTAAGTGCACAGGGGCAGTAGCAGTTGTTTAAGACATTTTTCACATTGCACGAGCAATCTTAGGAAAATTTATACGCAGACAGCCTAAATACAGTAGGTGCAAAGCGTGTGCTGAGGTAATCACACTCTCGGTGTAAATGTTCAAAAACGACACAATTTTGCCACAGTCCACCAACCAAGTTTATCATGCGTGTCCATCACGTTCTGCACGTGGGACTTTTCCAGAATTTTCTGCAACTCGGCGGCACTGTCGGAAATTGCCTCATTTAATTGTGACATGACGGTTCTGGTCGCAGCCCGCGCGGTTGCCTGATCGGGAACGATCGGCGCCGTGCTCGACCACTTCTGATGCACCTGAACGCAGACAGGAAGCTCGACATGTCATTGCCTGGAGTGAGAATTAAAAAAGAATAAAATTTACCCTTGCGCTGATATCGACAGCGGTTTGCACCTGACGCCTCGAAAACAGATTCTGAATGACTTCGGATTCGTGTTTCATGTCCGGATATTTGCCGAGCGAATCCGTGACGCGTTGAGCTGCCGATAGAACATCGTCAAGTCCAGTGTCTGAAAAGAGCGATGGATAGGCTGTGGAGAGCCTGAGCCAGACAAATTAGGCTGTGATCCTGAGCCACAGCTCAGACACAAAGCCCGACGAAAATTAGTCACCACATGTCCTAATTGCAAATGACGATCACTTGATTAGGTGTGACTTTGCACCCAAAAACCTTCCCGAAAGCATGACAATTAGGCAAAGCACAAGCGCGTAACATTTTAAGCCTACGCCCTGGCCGAGCATGAATGAACCTAAACTCATCAAAGCCTAAATCTAACCCAAATGTCCAACCTGTTGAATCAGCGGACATGGTCGTAGTTGCAGTCGTGTGGGCGTAGCCATGATTCTCAAAGGTTCGGTATTGCTCTGCTGATGTCGGCTGTTTGTTCTCAGATCCGGGCACTTTCTCCAATTCTTTCAGTCGTTTCGAAGTGCGAATTGAAGTTCTGAAAGCTTTTAGTTCATTTTTGCCTCTGGGGACTCTTTCGGCGGCAATCCTGCTCCGCTCTTTCCTCCTCATTCTGATCATGTCAACAAAACAACTATGAAACATCAGCTGCGCCGAAATGTACCTCAAGAACTCTTTCTCTTTGTCCAACTGAGCTTTCTGTTCCGCCCGTTTTCTCAGCTCAGCTTCATAGTCGCGCAGTTTGTCGGTATTAACCATAGCGTCGTGGTTGTCATTGACCCGTGCCACTTGGCCTTGACTGTCAGGCAACGGTGGTGGCGGTGGTGGTCCTGCAACGAAGTATGGGTTACGGTAGACATCGTGGACTGTGATACAGTATCTGGCAAGAAATGAACCCGTTTAAAGTACCCATTTAAATACATAATTTTATATTAAAAGGGCCTATCTTGAACATTTAGATACGTGTAGCTCCAAGGTTCAATGGTCCGTGGTGGCATTATCAAGTCCAAGGGAAACGACAACGACAACAATAGCATTATGTGGCAAAGCAAAGGCAAGGCTACCGACCGGTTCGGGTCAGCTGTTTGCCGTGGTCCGACCGTAGTCATTGTTGTTGCCCTCAAAGTCGATGCGGCCGTAATAACAAAAACAAAAACTGACTGAAAAACTGGCCGCAAGCACTAAAGCCCGATTGAGTCAAGCCTGCATGAAGCAGGTTTGAACAACCACGTTCGATCGCTCAGGCTAGATAGAACACACCTATGTACATACTGTGCGTTTTCATTCGTGTACTCACACCGAAATTAAAAAATTAAATGGATTAAGGTTGTAATAAAAACTTTCCGACCATAATTTTGCTCTTTGTTTGTGATCGCAGTCGAGTTTTGCACCATTTTTATCGGATCAAACGTCGTATCGACTCCGTTGGTCATCACAGCTGCTGCTGATGTTTCATTCAAGGTATTTATAGACTGGCCAGTTAGCGGGTCGAGACCCTGTTGTAATCGGTCATGCACTACTTCCATGTCGTGGGCGCGCACGTTTGGATAACCACTGCAACTGTGAAACCTTTATGTTGTTATAATTTATTTTTTTTTTCAATGTTCAAGTTTCAAGATATTGACATCAAAAAATATGGCGTGTAAAACATCAGCATGTCAAATGGTCTAATAACTATTGTACGACGGTTCAGTCCCGGAGCACAGGTTCGGGCCGAATCAGGCTTTGCGTGAACCTAGGCCTACAAATGAGTCAAGCCTGCTGAGCCTGAATCGGCCGGGCCCTGAAAAACTGAGCCTGAAAAGTTCGGACCTGAAAAGTGCCTTAATATCTAGAAACTGCTGTCAAATCACTTTGAAAACGGAAAAATTCTCATTCTAAGATTAGTACGGTTGGATTTAACAAAAAGGAAAATGAAAGGAGATTCAACGCACCGTTTCAGTTTATTCTCGAC
Source organism: Rhynchonema sp. JSB1_4 (assembly GCA_030248065.1). Lineage (NCBI taxonomy): Eukaryota > Metazoa > Nematoda > Chromadorea > Monhysterida > Xyalidae > Rhynchonema > Rhynchonema sp. JSB1_4. The sequence continues at coordinate 40,686 of JASAMV010000591.1, forward strand.
GTCCGCTTTGTCGTCTTGATTAACCGACACCAAATAGGCGTCCGTCACCTGTGACTGGCCGCTTTGCACTGAATCGCCTGGAAAATGGGCCGGTCAAGACTTTTTTCACTTCACACACACTTGCCAAAAATAAGGTACTCTGTCAAGGAAAAATGAAAAACAAAACAAAAAAGTGTATGTCGCATGTTATTCAATTTGCGAAAAAGAGAACCCGCCGGGGAACGAAACCACCACACCTAAAGCGAACACTGTCGAGCTTGGCACGCGATTGAGGTTGGGCGGGTCCACAGAAGATAAGGATCGCGGAAATTTTTTTGTAACATCAACCAGTTTGATTTCTGTGCGCACAGGCTCCATGGATGAATTACGTGTCTGCAACATGTGCAGTCAAGCAGGCTGATGCAACAAATTACAGTGGAGCTAAGGTCAAACCAGGCCACCCAGAAAGGTTCGCAAGTTCGGCGACAGTCCCACAAAATTTGTCAAAAAACAAAAATGGCTGTTTTTTCTGTCCGCGATACTGACGTCTGTCAAAAACTAATTTACCGGAATGACAAACTATTATGGAGCGGCAGAGATGGATGCTTTGGGTGGCTTATTGGGTCAAATTTGTCCAGGGCAAAATGATTCTTTTCGGAGACGACATTTGATGCTGAGTAAAGCAAGTCGACACATTTGTGACAGTCGATACATGGTGGGAGCAAAATTACATTTCCTGAAGTGTTCTTGGCTTACTCTACTTTGTCGTGGGAACACAACGAGAAACGACACACAACGATACAAAAATGCGTTCAGAAGAAACATTGTTTCGCCTGTTTGGTGTAGTGTCCTGCAGTTCAGTTTCTGGGCAGGCACAAATAATGTAAATAGGTATAAGTAAGAAAGTCCACTGCAACAAAACAACAAAATACACATTCTCATAATATGGTGGACACTGAACAAACTTACAGATACCGCACGCGCGAAAAACTTTTTGGTGACACGAGAGCTGGCACCCGATAATAGTCTGTTACTGTGCGTGCACTGTTTCGAAATATAGGGGGTTGTTGGATTCCGAAACATTGCAGCCTCAAATGATATCTCACCATACCTCACAGTAGCAAATAGGAGCTTATTAATTTTCTCTGCATCCAATCTTTCAAGTCTGAGAACATATTCGACGGCTCAAATGTACCGACATAGTTTGTATAGTTGAATGAAAGTCTTCCAGATAATCCACTTGAGATCTGTGCGTATAAGTTAGATGCTGCTCTTATGAAGTGCACTAAATGTTGGGAGCTGTGTAAACCCTGCTGAACGGCTGTCATTTTGGGGATCGGATTACACACCTGCTATTGAGATATTGTAAAGCAAGTTTTTATGCTAGATTTTGGTGTTTGGCTTGAAGGATGCGAAATGTGACATTCAATATTCTGGAGAATGACCATAGAACAAAAAAATAAATGCACATTCGGTTTTGATTGCCTTTGTATTCGCCATTTGCACTAAAAATTTGCACTTAAAACATAGTGCGCGCAAAACATTGACAGCTACTGTAACTGTGATACCCGCTGACCTCAATTTTGCGCAATACGCTACTCTATAGCTTCACTGAAAGACATTTGGACCTTCGAACTGCTTGGTATTTCCCGCACAAGAAATGGAGACAGCGACAAATTATCGGGAAGAAGCTTGCGAGACGAATGCTAAATGTCGTTTTCTTCTGCCACAACGAAGATGTGAATGCCTTTTTCGGATGGTGCAAAAACAAGCAATTTGTTCGCAAGCGCGGCTACAATCCTGGTAAAAAAACAAGCGCCAAGTTTTTTTGGTATGCAGTGCAATGCAAGTCCGCTTCTGGCGCGCGAACGAAAATGGTCTCACGTTATTTCGCGACCCAGAAAAATCTAGCTATACATATAAAACACCAGCACAGCAGAAAACAACTTTTCGGGGAAACCCAAATACAAACAGATCGCAGCTAGTAATATGCACTGAATGGTTTAGGGCATACACCTATGGAGCGTCACTGGTTTGAATGGGGTACCAGGTGAAACAGCGAACGAAAAAAAGAATCTTCTTAAAAAACACTTTGAATACAGAAAGGAAACTGTTCAAAAATTGAAACTCAAGACACAGGACGATGCCCTTTTAAAATGCATGGGGTTTCGCCCATTTCATTTTTCAGGAACCCTGGATTTTATGAAAAGCTGTGTTACTACCCACGCTTTTTTCACCCAATCTCAATAACTCACCTATGCACTTTGATATGCCAAACAGGCGCTTGCTAACAAACAAGTCGGAGCTGGAGCACCATAAAAAGTTAGGCTTGCCAGGCGGTATATGAAATGCAAATAAAATTCCTGATTTTTGGGGTACCCATGTTCGCGGTTGTGCGGAAACAGCAAATTGACCGGCCTGTACCCAAACTATGACAATAAGAGTATGCGTGTTGTTCAACAACCACATATAAGGTATACGTTACCAGTTGACTAATGTGGACAGCGTGCACCTGCACCAGTGCTTTATGGAGGCCACGCGTTGAAAAAAGTTACACGAAACGTTTATCGAGCTGGTCACATATAGCGAGGGAAACACCCAAATAATGTTGTTATAGCGCACATTAGTAGGTGTTGGATATACCCGCCCTTTGCGCGACTGGGCCCTGCCCCGCTGCTCACATGAAGTAAATTATTCAAGTTTCGACTTGTACAACAGGCACCGGGCTTCAATTTTCGAAAAAAGAGAAAAGCGACCATCATGTAACAAATAAAATCCAGTTATGGATAAAAAATATTTGGAATTTTGAATGCTCACGAATTCAAATATGCCTTGCTTACCAATGGTTGGGTCGGTTCTTCTCCTCACGCGCAATTGAATGTTTCGAGATTTGATGCACTGAAAAATTAATTTTGTCATTTAGCCACTTAATTGACTTCAATGTTTATTTAAAATCAGTTTCTTTAAAATTACGCTAAAATCACAAAAATGACAATAATATCATTGAATGGATATAGACAACAGATGAAAGAAATTGGTGGATAAATAATAAGTGCTTGTCCTGCACATCATGATTCTGGCTGAAGATCATATCTACACTGCATGGGGATCATAGCAATGTTTGAAAGCAGAATAACACGCGAAATACCTGGGATAGGTTCGGGCAGGTTCCCAAGGCCGCATGTTTATGCGCTTCTCTATCTTCACATGGATACGGCTAAGGTATGCATGCACCATTATGCACATGTCCAAAAAACCGCTACGATTTGCATGAACATCTTATTTGATCTGGGGAATTCAGAATATTATTGCCGAGCGTTTGATGCAATTTCTGACTATTTTGTTCGAAGAGGGCGGTGTAGTGCGTTTAGAAGAAACATTTCACGATAAACGATAACAGGTTCTGATTTCGCCTGTACGCGCGGCACTAAAATTATACATATCCTCTGTCTTGCGAACACAGTTGACCTTTTGCACTCTGCCGGGGTGTTTTCAGGCGGGAAGACAGGGCAGGCAAGTGAGTCCAAACGCCCAGCAAGAAGACTATACATATCTGGTGGTGTTGTTCAACTGTTTCTGCATCTTTTTGAGGCCAAACGAATTGCCAAGTGCACATTTTCTGTTAATTGTTTGAATCTTAATTAGTGCGCTGAATCTACGTGGGAAATGAAAATTAGAGAACCGCTCCAGGGTTGGGCAAAAAAAAAATTTTTTTTTTAAAAAAAAGGTTTTTGAAAATTTTTTTTTAAAAAAAATTTTTTTGAAAAAAAAAATTTTTTTTAAAAAAAAAAATTTTGTTTTTAAATTTTTCGGGGGAACAAAATGTTCTAAAACGTCCAAAAATGGCCTTTTTGGGGGTTATTTTTTGTCATTTTTTCTCAAGGGTCGAAAAATTTTCTTCACAAAATCACTTTTGGGGCATGTATTTGGTATCTAAGATGCCCCAAATGATGTTATTATACCTCCCCGTTTCCTGAGACACAGCAGCATGTATTCTTAAGAAGGAACTTTAAAGGCTTAAAACATCTAGCTACAGTATTCGACCACAAACTGTTGTGTCTCATACCACAGAGCAGCAATCAGAGGTCCATAACAAGCACAACTTTATCATCAAATAAACACCCTTATAAAACAAAACAAAAGTGACCTGTCAATTAAAGTTGCATTTTTTCGCGATTTTGCGCGTTTTTTAGGCGAATTTGGTAAAATTTCCCCGAATCTGAGACTTTTTAAAAAAAAATTTTAAAAAAAAAAAATTTTTTTAAAAAAAAAACATGAAAAAAAAAAAAATTTCCCCCCCCCCCCCCCCCCCCCCCCCCCCCCCCCCCCCCCTTTTTTTTCTGAAGGGAAGAAGGAAAAGGCTTAAAACATCAGCTACAGGAGCATCAAAGAAGGAGTTTTCAACAAGAACTGTCAGGAAAGAAGTGGAAAGCACAGAGTTGTCGAAGGAAATACTAACACTTGTGTACACTCAACCTGCTTCAAACTCGTAAATTTGCAATGAACTAGAAGTTTCTAACAGGTGAAGTAAGACCGATGGCATCAAACTGATAAGACAGTCCAGGTTACCAGCATCATCCGTGTCGTTTACTGATAAACCCTTACTTTCTCCAATGTATGGAAACACAACACAAGTGAGAGGGTTAGGCTGCATACCCAAACGGAAACAAACAGGGTTTCTTCAAAGTCAACCCCACTGACGTCTGCGGTAGATAATTTGGACTTTGTTCAGTTTAGTTATCAGATGTATAGCTTGCATTATCTTACATTCAGGCGTTGTGAAAGCATAATAGTTGTCGAATGAAGCATTGAAGGTATTGCTATTCAAAACTTCAAAATTTAAAAAAATGATATGAAGAAAACGTTAGCAAACATTTCTGGGCATCCAGTGTGAGGTGATAAGCACAATGGTGTTACAAAGTAAGCTGCAGCCCCATTGTCTATGCAAAACTCCAGGGTTTGGTTCACGTACTGTAAACCGGAAAACAGATTTATTTTGACCATGACGAAAAATGACGTTTAGTGGTTTTATCAGGAATCGAATTCAGTGAGCCTTATATTGCCGGAAAGACCAAACTTCGATTGAGTGAGTAAGATAATGCGAAGGGGTCTAGCTCCTAAATTGAGTCGAGAATATAAATAAATGAAATGTAAATTGTTTCCGCACCAACCGACTGAGGTCTAAACTAGGGCAAGCGTGCGTTAATTAAAAAATTGTTCATTCTATGTATGCGACTATTATTTCGGGAAGAGATCGCTGCTGGGCTCTGGTGTTCCCAAAATAATTAAAGTTTTTAATCAAACGAATGTACATATCTGGTAAGTAAATAAATTGAACTCGCGCAAGCTTTTTTAGTTTTTAGTTCTTTTTTAAATCAGAAACGCACGAGTAACCAACCGAACTTGGCTACGCAAGTGTCACATTAAACACACAGAATGCATTCAACGAAGACCTGATCTCAATTTAACCCCCAGAAGATGATTGAGTCACAACCATGGATGAGCAAAAGAATCAGAATACCTACAATACGGGACAGTACAGTAGATGTACATATGTATGTAAGTCTTATGCAGGGCGGTTCGATCCGGTCTCCCTTGCCAAACATATATTTCACGTCCCAAAAACGGAACAAGACCCCGTTTCGTGTCGGCCACCAAGTTTGACACGCAATGTGTGAGAAAAATGGAAGAAAACTGCTTGCAGTAGTACGTACACGTAGGATGTCGCCCCTAATAATAAAATTATAATGTAAATCCAAATCTTCTGGATGTTTTTATATTTTTTATGTTGAGTATGTCGGTGTGATGAGGAATAGTCGTGCAAATTCTCAGGAAACGAAATGGGAAGGAAAACAAAAATTCCAACAACTTACTGAACTTTTTGAAAAATGCGAAGGAACGAACCACAAGTGGCAAACGCACAACGGAAAAAATAGCAAACTTACATCGTGAATGTGCCTGACAACTTCTGCATGACTGGCCGATTCCACGGAAATGCCGTTGATCTCAATGATTTCGTCACCTATCGATAATCCGGCCCGATCCGCTGGTGAACCTGACAAAATACATCAGTATTTGGGATTGAGCGACGGACCGTCCAGGGGCGATTCGCCACCCGTCCAAAAATGTCCGTGGACCTTAGGGTCTCAACTGCAAATGTATCGAAATGACCCACTACAGCCGTAAGAGAGGCGGCTCGTCCCACAGGGCAGTGGTTTTTAAAAAAAAATTTTTTTATTAAAAAAATTCTTTTTTTTTAAAAAATTCGTTCCAAAAGTTAAAAAAAATTTTTTTTTATTATTTCAAAATTCGAAAATTTCTCTATTTTTTTGCTCTAAAAGTGCTATTTTTTGCATAAAAATTGCTACTGTTAACATCACCCGACCCTACCATGGGTGTATTGGGTGCCATAATCGTTGTTTTGTGGCATCTAGACATAGTGCACACACTTAGATGGCCTCTCATATGATTACACATGTACATGTGACTGGGTGGGCATGCATTTATCCATGCAATAGACCCGAAAGCAGTGATTCGGTGTGATATTCACTCTATATTTACACTGTTTGTCAGATATTTGCATTGGTCGTGTACCAAGAGGCAATAGTTTCACCCAAATTTGCCGTCTTGAGTGTCACAAAAGCCACACGAAGGCACCCACACCACGTGGGGAAGTGTACGGGTGTGTACCTGACTACTGTTGATACTCATTGACCATTGTTTAGTATTGTTTTCGTGTCGTGAGTGCTTTATATGCACTTACCACACGTTATGGAAGAAAAATGCCACTATTTTTTTGCTTTAGCGCTCATTTTTTTCGTTTCGGGCAGTTTTTTGCTGGAATAAAAAAAAAATTTTAAATTTAAAAAATTTTTTTTAAAAAAATGGGGTTTGAATAAAAAATTTTTTTTTATTAACCACTGCCACAGGGGCTGTTGTTGACTATTTATGGAGCTTTCTGCTGCTAGTAACATAAGTACATTATTTGTTCATGAATACAATAGTTATACATGCGGTTAAAATCAGGTTAAGTATAAGCAGATTGTGTGGGCCGCAGTTTCACACTGATGGTGACTTGATGCACCACAGGTCAAACTGACGCAAGCAGAAATTATTTTTTCATATTTAATCCAGATGTTGTTTCGTACTAAATCCAAAATCTTTTCGTACGTCACACGAACTTCTATTATTTCACCTTACCGTAAACCCGCGTTTTTCCTGAGTCCGGGTGTTTCACCAACAGCACCACAAAACCAGATAGATTTCGCATGATTAAAATTTGTTGAATGAATTCCAACTTTTTTCACGTCATTTTTATTGAAGTTTTACTGGAACCGAAGTTAAACTTGTTCTTATCGTTATAAAGCACACTGCATGATTCATGTGCAGACTTAGAAGACAATTCGGAGCGCGGATAAAAGCTAGCTCAACACCGTGCTACAATTCTTGCAAGACCAGAGCCACTTTCCGAGCGAAATAAAAGGAACTGTGAAAAAGACGCGTCCACATGTATTGCGCTCTGCGGTCGCGATGAAATTACATTTCGACATGTAATGGCGCGGTTTGATTTGAACTTATTTGATCAGCTGGATTCCACCGGCAAGCTACAGCTAGGAAAGCAGTAAGCATAACAAAAGTGAAATATTACAAAAAATGGACTGAAAATTTTTGAATGGCACCGCGTCACGTATTCATGCATGCACCTTATGTATGCATGCGGCACTAATTTTGTGAAATTACCAGCCGCCTTAAACGTAACATACCGGCACCCGAACCGGAAGCCAGTTTATTGCGATAAAATAAAAGCAACATGAAAGAGCAGCCCTGAACGGGGTGCTATGTATTCGGTCCATTAGAACTCCGCAGAGAGCTGCTAAGTCTAATGGGCATGCTGCAAAAACGGAACGGACGAAACAAGTCTATCCCTGTTGGCATCTTTTGGGATCGAGTTTGATGTTGGGTACCTTTATAATGTTGTTTCTAGATGTTTTGTTTTCAACGATAACCAATTTCTAACTCTGAGCTTGAGCTTGAGTAAAAGTGCCCTGACCGTCAGTCTCTAATCAAAGGCCAAGACAGATGAGTCAACAGCACGAATATAAAACCCTGGAGAACCAAAGCATGCGCCGTGGACCCAATTACCATATTGTATACAGTTTGCCAGTGATAGTCCAACGCTATTTACAGGATAAACTTCTAAGCTGCGGTCTGCTGTGTTTTTTCTCCTAAAATGGCCTGACTAAAGGCTCGTTTGTGCAACCTAAATAAAGCTACTGCCTGTTTCCAGTCTGGATGTACGTAGACAGCAATAGGTACAGATAGAACAGAGAAGCATGATACAGGGTGCATATACGGACTCTGCGAGAGGTCTTGCTGTTTATACTGAAACTGGACGCTTTTTTGAAAGCTGCGGTGGTTTTAAAAGTAAACTTTTGGATAGCGTAACATTGCCACCGTGCCTACTATACTTCATATAGAGTCATGCGTGCATTTTACAACCAAAGTCACTTGGAGTTGCGTTGCATTGGGCTTGCACACAGGCTGCGGTAGATAAAACTGGAAAAATCAAAGCAGTAACACACACAAAATGAAAATATTGCAAATAACAGTGTATACATAATACTACCCACATATGCCACGTATGTATATGCACTACTTCATTATCATGCCTCACTGGATGGGATAAAATGCTACACACGCAGGTGAAAACTCACAATATACACGAAAATAACCGCCATTGATTGTTATCAACGCGTAAAGGTTATGGTCCGGAATGCGCATGGCTAAGCTTTTATCAAGGGTGTTCATGGAAAGCAAGTACAGGTATGTACTTTCACATGTACTCACCAACATAAGGTAGGTATACTCTGGCAATTCTTTTGGGAGAAACTTTTCAAACGCGTTGCCTGATCCGTAAAGCGCGTTATGCGTGCACTGGCTACAGAAGTCACGTGACCGCTATAGCCAGTGCACGCATCATGCGCTTTACGGATCAGGCAACGCGTTTGAAAAGTTTCTCCCAAAAGAATTGTCAGAGTATACCACAAAATTACATGACATACAAAATGAAAAAATAAAAGCAGCAAGCTCAACAGGAACCAAAGTTCCAGCTACAGAATCAAACAAACATCTACCGGGCTCTGAGAAAAATTTTCGGAAGTTTCGACCGAAAACCACAAAACTTTTCCTACAGAAAATGGCGGGGACTTTTGCGGGACAACTTTTAATTGAAAACAAACAAAAAATGAGGGTACAATGTATGTGTTTGTTTATTTATTGGGTGCAGATGTTAGCCAAGCACACAATAACACACTGGCGATGCCATATCGCGTGATATGCAAACCACAAGAGCTTACATTGCAGCTTACACCGAGACAACTGAAAGCGCATACAAACCTATCCAATTTCATGCATTTTTGCTTTTTATATGCGCGCACTTATGCACGTGCATGCCATACAATATGGGTTGGTACTTGAGCGGTGCTGCTGTAACTTACAACTTGTAAGGTATATGTATCTACATTACGGCAGTATGTATATGTACATGCCTGACATTACAAGGATATGAAACATTGAAACTTGAAGGTACCGAATAATATCGTAAAGATCGCATGTGCATTGTGATTCAGACGGTTTTCTTTGTGATATAATACCGGTGGTTGTCGTTAGCTTACATGAAAATGCTCTGGCACAGAGCAGGAGAAAAATAGGCTTCTTGTTGTGTCCAAAAAAACCACATTCGTGTAAGCAGAATTGAAGACAGGGTTTATACTGCCGCCACCAACGCAAATGCCTGTGTTTTACGCAAACGCAGCAGGATGTCTAGCTGTTGTCCGCCAACGCACCGGCTCTCAGTATGCACGTACGTATGTATCCGAGAGGCCGATCGGTACCATTTTTGCTCAGGTAATTTGGCCACGACAGTAGGCCTCGACGTACTGTACATATACGTATGGGTGTGTGTCTATTCGCCAGAGTATAATGCTCATTTTTTGGATGCTTTCCTAATGCATACCAACGTAACGTGGATAGCAGACACCCAGAACGGTGCGTCATCACGAATCACACAGGCAGTTGCGTCAACAACAACAGCAACAGCCAAGAACAGTGGTTTCGACAATACACATCTGCCGTTTGATATTCAGGCCTAAAACCAAGTGGACTTTGTGCAAATCAACGGCCTGAAGCGCATATACCACTTCACTCGATGTCTGCAAAATCACCCACTTTCTGAATCATCGACAGCGTTCCTTCCGAAGTGCAGCTAAGCCAAAAAGTTCAGACGTAATGAGGTTTTACGTATACATGCGGGTGTCCTTTGTGTGGAGGGGGTTGTGCTTTGCAAAGGCATATGACGCGTGGAGCGTTTCGACTTGAAGTTTAAAGTCCGCGGCTGCCTGGGTTTCATCAGTTACAGACAGACAGCCAGGGAGTGGCCCCAAAAACCTGATGGTATACTTTAATAGTTTGGGTGAAACCTCACGCGCCACCAGTGCGATGGCACAAGCAGGCCACAAGCCGACATGTACACGAAGTGAAGGTTCGTCTCCAAAAAATGCGAGTTCAACGTACTGTATTGCATGATCCGGGCAGCAAGAAAAAGTTGACGAACAATCAAGAAAGCTTCTCAAAAATGTTGTCAGCCATGTGATCCGTTAGCCGCATTTCCGGACCCACTGTAAGGTTCTGGTCAATTTGGCTCAAACAGAGGCCTGAACGTCCGCGTGGGAAGATTAGCAAAGTCCGAAACTAACGAACACTCTGCAAAGGTCGTCAACATCTGTGTATTGTACACACCAATACCAGAATTTGCGTTCAGGTGTGAGGACAGCCTGGAGAACAAATTTTTATACCAAGCGAAGCCAATCCTGGTGGGCAAATATTTTTGCCCAACGCGTAGTGAGAGGCAAAAACGCCACTGCTCAAAACGACCGCAATATACGAAGATTTTTTTGATTGAATTTTCAGACATGTAAATAGCGCTTTCTGGGGATGGCTCATTGCGGGGCGTACATATGACGCTAAATCGCTGAGGCTTATATTTTGAAAGGCGGTTCTGATTCTGGGTTGGTTTTGACTGAGATTTATTTTGGGTACGCAGGGAGTGTGTGTGTGTGTGTGTAAACTTTAACTGGTTAAGAGTACAGTACATTAGGTCACTTCTAGCTCATCCAAGTTAACCTCAGGTATGGAATTTAGGTACATAGCAAGTTACTCTTTACAAATCTAACCTTCGTCCTTATCACGTAGAAAAGACCCTGGTAGTACCTGATAAGCACGGTGACTGGCTATCTTTTTATGACTATGAGGGCGACTTAACCGAAATCATGAAAAAGCCATTTTCATCACTGTACAGTTCCGGGTGCAATTCTAGGCTGAAAGTTGAAGTCGCGCGTGCACGCGACTTCCTAGTGCTAAAACATAGGGAGCGCACGCCAGCGCACGCGCAAAACTTCGCGTGCACGCGCGTGCACGCGAAGTTTCTTCGACTTTTGCCTATACTTTGCACTGTTTCGCACGCGCGTGCACGCGAGTGCACGCGACTTCAACTTTCAGCCTAGAATTGCACCCGGTACTGTAGCTACATACATATATGTACATACATACATAATCGTAGGCGATACCGTGAAGGGCGCTCTTAGAATAACGGGCGGCAACGTTCAAGATCACGGTTTAAGATGGTTTCCTGGGTTCGTCAGATAAAACAGTGACATTCTTAAGCAACGAAAAATAAATGACGTGCACCCGGTATCTGCCCGTTTGGATTTCTTCAATAAACAGTGCCCTTTCTCAGGTTTATAAAAACAGAAACATTAATTCAGCTCGAAAATGGGTTTGTTTGTGCTCCAAAGAAAACGAAATAACGTATACCTACTGCATTTTTTATTTTTTGAGCCCGCATCACTCACACATTGAAAAAGATCACATTATTTAGTTTTGAGAAATAAAGTAGCGATATGGTAAAAACGGTATTTTCCCGAGCTTTTATTGAACCACCCGAACCTTCATTATTGACCCCTGGAGCGACGTTAGGCGGATAAACAAAGACATAACAAAATGGCAAAAAAAATTAATAAAGGCTCCCAAATCAGCCAAAGCCCAGATTTAAGCCTGAGGAGCCGAGAAAAATGCTTATTGCAATGTGACCACCTGTCTTGTATCTGGTCCTAATGCTTGTGTCTAAAATAGAAGCGCGCACAAGACTCATGTGGGAGACGGGACACGCATGATAAAGACCTTCAAACATAACACACCGTGCATGTCGAATTCTGGGGTACCGGGCGCCCAGATGCAGCTAGCCAGGGAACCATATTAAGCCATTTGGGCCCAGTGACTCAATTGTACGCCAAATGGCAGCACCCTGTTGTTCCGTTTGAAATAATTTACAGTCTACTAATTGACACAATGTTTCATTTGTAGATGTGCTGAAGGGCTCTTCCTGTCATCACACGATGTGGTGTGCAGAGAATTGAAGCAGTTCGGCCAACATGCTGGACTCTCAACTTCACCGCAAGTTTCACAGCGTCTAACTCACAACATCTAAGACATTGTTCGGCTGTTGCTTGAGCATAGTGTCTCATCGCAGGCGGTATTTTAATGAACTTTACTCAAACGAGTCTCCGTGTGTGTGTGTGTGTGTCTGTTTGCACGCGCGCGACCCGCGAACCGCGGACATCTTACTATGCGTACATTGCACTAGTAGACCGATGTGCCGGAGGTATGGGTTGACCTGGAACCATGCAGACCTATATGTACATTAGGGAAAAAACATAAACAAGACAGGAACAAGGGCTTTCTGTTATACTTTCTTCCGATTGGACTAATTTCAGCTGAGTGAATTTCTGAACCATTTCAAACCCAAACGTCGGGACATTGCGATGCGGTGTTTTGAAATGAAATAAACGCGCGAGACACAAAATCTTGCGATACATTACGGATGTTTTAACAAAGTTTGCCATGTGGTATAGAGCAAATGCGGTGGTGGCAAATTAAAGGTAGTTTGTGTCAACCACCTTGCTGCTATGTAGTACCGACAGTCCAAGCTAACCCTGGTCGGTGAAACAAATAGACCATGCATTTTGAAGAGAGCTTTGTGCTGCCTCAACATAAAAAAATGTCCATCAAAGTCATTCACGTGACACGATGCTGGTCAGGCACTGCATAGCATGACCATGTTTGGCGAGCGTGAAGAGAAATGAACCCCGACGCGACAAGTAGCCAATATGATGCTCAGGTGGTGTGGCATAAGGTGCCTCATGGGTAATTTGCTAAACCAGTTTGACCCAAGATATAGTGCAGTATCATGACATAAAGATAACAACAATGCTTTCTTTGGTCATTGTGGTTATTGGTAGCGGGAGATATTTGTACTTGTGACTAGTAAAGAAAATGTCAGATATGCAGTCACTTGCCAGTTGCCAGTTGCCATCGGCAGCGTGGGTTGTTTATTCGCAATATTGGTTGGAAGATAGCCTCTGGCACCCAATTATTCCATGTTGGCGCCGCTTTTTCAACCACGTGAAAGGAACCAACAAGAAGGATAATTGTGCCCTTGCGTGTTTCTGACGGTTTTTTTGCATTGTGTGTATGCTGAGACGTTGTTTGAACTTGAAGCAGTCCGTACACCCTTTCTGAGCTAATTGAGAGCTACACAGCATTAAAAAAAACTGGCGACGGCACGTGAAGCGTGTGCACCAGTGGCGGCACTGTACCGTGTGTGCTTGAGTGAATGGTTGACAAAACAAAATTGAAGATTCAAGATGATATACTACAAGGCACGTTTGGTTTCAGACAGAAGCATGAACATTAGCGCAAAAATGTGAATAGTTTGATAGAGTTGGGAAAGTTGGGAAATAGAATGCTCATCTCATATGACAAAGGGGCGAAACACGGTGAGCGTTGTGGAGCGTCCGTTACCGTCATTTAAATCAAGGAGCCACAAGATTGCTACTGCTCTGAAACACTGCAGCTTGGCACATTACAACGTGGACCATGGACGTCTACGAAACTAGACAAAACTACTGTATGTGTGCTAGAATTGTAAGTGTCTACATACAAGCTCAAAGCTTTGTTAGTTCTATCAATCCAAGCATACATACGCGCCCGCAACCGCAAGCCAACTGCTTATCTCAGGCCCGAATCTCTGGGGTTCAATCGGTCTCTCTGGCTTCGGCCTCTGTCGTGGATTCAAAGCGCCAGAATTTTGAGACGGAATTTAAAATTAGAAAATGCGCCCGCAGAGACAACAGATATGTTGGGTTGTGGAGGATTGTAGAAGAGACACATTTTTGGGTGCCAGAAGTGGATCCACTCGGCGTTTCTGAGCATGGAAAAATGCATATCAGAAAAAAAAGAAAAAAAGAGCAGGCTGCGGTAGCCCAATCAGATACACAATGGTTTGGTTAGATTGGGAGATGCACATCTTTTTGAACTACCGTCTGTACCCGAAAAGCCAACGCTTCAAAATTTGAATGACACTTTTATGATCCTAAATGTACCGTAGACGACATCAGAAGAACAGGAGAGAAGAATTGGCGCGCGTCAGAAAGCAGATCCGAATGAGATAAAATGGTAAATTGACTGTCACTTTTGCGGAAATAATTGAGTTTCAAGTGCGATTTTGGCGTTCTGGAAGTGTCAGTTGAAATAACGAAAAAAAAAACAGGAAGCACTGAATGCATTGTATATCGCGCCTGCAACAATGAGCTGAATGTCGCATGCATGTAGCAGGGCGACCATAAAAAAAAAATTTATTATAAAAAAAAAAAAAAAAAAAAAAAACAAAAAAAAAAGACACAACAAACAAGAGGGGCCTGCAAAAAAAAAAAAAAAATGCCTACAGGGACGAATGCGCGATGAAAACTGATTCAACGCCTGTACTGTATTTTAGTAACGTGGAAATAAATATGTAACAATAATACTTCAGTGACAAGAAAGCAAACATAAAGATCCTCATAGAGACTACTTCGGTCCTATGCATTCTCTTGCTGTTATTACATTGAGACCGTAACTGTTTATTTTGTTTGTTTTTGCACAAAAATCAAAACAACTTTACCGCCACTGACTTTTCTTCAAGTGTAGCGGGGAAGAAAATGTCAGAATTTTGCAAAGTCAAGTGGTTTGTTTGAAGGAGATAGTATGTACATGCAGCTACTCTATTTACGCTCTAAATGAATGCTGATAGTGATAATGTTAACCGATGTGTTGATTTTATGGTGGGCGTCTGTATGGAGGGAGCAGGTGTTGGAAACGATTTCATTTGAGAGCATTGTGATGTAGAGCCAGATCAAGTACACCGCAAGCAGAAAACTATCAGAAAAAAATCACAAACAAGCGCCAGACCATTACGTCTGCTCAACAGTGGGTACTAACCAGGTATGATATCAGCAATCGAGTTTGGTTCAGCTGCGCTTCGCTTGTGTGTGTTCATAGCAAATCCGACACGCGTCTCGCCCGCCAGCAAACACACAACCGCGTGCTGCTCGTAGTAGGTATACACGTCCGGTACTGTACGGTGCTGCGGTGGTGAAGGGGCGTGATCGAAATAGTCGTCTGCCTGAAGAAGAAAGGGGGTTGATTGTTATACACTTACTTTGACTATGGGTGCTATTCACGAAAGGGTGGAGAGTTGAGCGAAAAGGTCAGTGGAATGGATACGGTGGCGTTGAAACATTGCACACGCTGTAGCGTGACGTGTGTGTTTGTGTGTGTGCACAATGTTGTATATTCGTATGTTGTCGCGCCTGTGTTGTGGCAACCCAGTTTGGTTGGGAGGCGTGGCGTTTCTAATGGTTTTGAGTGGCAAAATGGTACGCAAGCGTTAAATTCAACTTTCCACTCAAGATTTTCCGCTGTTCTTCAAACCCAGCTTTCCCACTTAACTTTCCACTCAAGATTTTCCACTGTTCGTTCGGCCCCAACATTCCACTGACCTTTCCACTCAAGATTTTCCACTGTTCGTTCCACCAAACTTTCCACTGAATTTTCCACTCAACATTTTCCATTGTTCGTTCCGCCCAACTTTCCCCTGAACTTTCCACTCATGATTTTCCGCTGTTCGTTCAACCCAACTTTCCACTGACCGTTCCACTCAAGATTTTCCACTGTTTCTTCCACCATGCTTTCCACTGAATTTTCCGCTGAAAATTTTCCACTGTTCGTTCCGCCCAACTTTCCCCTGAACTTTCCACTCAAGATTTTCCACTGTTCGTTCCGCCCCAACTTTCCACTGACCTTTCCACTCAACATTTTCCACTGTTCGTTCCACCAAACTTTCCACTGAACTTTCCACTCAAAATTTTCCACTGTTCGTTCCGCCCAACTTTCCCCTGAACTTTCCACTCAAGATTTTCCGCTGTTCGTTCAACCCAGCTTTCCACTGAATCTTCCACTCAAGATTTTCCACCAGTGGTGTCGTTGGGGGGGGGGGGTTACCCCCTGGTATGGGGTATGGGACTATGGGATATGGGAAATTTTTCACTTTTGGAACAAGCACCCCTACGAAAAGACTTTTTGACCCCGAGAAGTACCAAAATTGGCCATTTTTCATCCAAAAATGTCAAAAATCGCTTGCTGCCGCAAGAAAACTCTGCTTTAAGCACTTTTTAGACCAATTTTGGCACTCTTGGAAGATTTTTGGGGTCATTTTTTTCAAAACCCCTACCCTCGGGTACGGGAAATTTTTGAGTTTTTGGAGAAACCCCCCTGGTATGGGAAATTCTTGATTTTTTTGGGTATGTATGGGAAATTTCCCGAAAATTGGGCCGGGTATGGGAAATTTCGATTTCTCAACGACACCACTGTTTTCCACTGTTCGTTCCGCCCCAACTTTCCACTGACCTTTCCACTCAAGATTTTCCACTGTTCATTCCACCCAACTTTCCACTGACCGTTCCACTCAAGATTTTCCACTGTTCCTTCCACCACACTTTCCACTGAATTTTCCGCTCAAAATTTTCCACTGTTCGTTCCGCCCAACTTTCCCCTGAACTTTCCACTCAAGATTTTCTACTGTGCGTTCCGCTCCAACTCTCCGCTTTCGTGAATACCAGCCTATGAAACAGATGGCCTGAATTATGCGGGGTGAAGTTGTGCTGCGACGCGAGTCTCGTTCGAATCATCAAGTTTTGTGAGGACGAGGATGCGCAAAGCGATTCTCGCACATAATCAACTGGCATATACTGTCATGTTGCTTGACGACTTGCGGGGAAAGTATCATTTCAAATATTCTCACGGACAAATTTACCATCTGGTCAACAATTTTCCCAATAATGCCGTCGAATCATCATACTTTCAATCATACGCATTCAACCAATTGCCGAATGTTGCTGCTTCTGCTGCTGCTTTTGAACATCGTGGCTAATGAAACGATCAACGCATCCATCTACAGACGACAAGGTTTGAATGACAAGTTGGTAGTATTTATATTGAGACTGCGGTGAAACATCAGAATGTTATCACGCCGTGTTATAGTTAACGATCGACCATTAGAAGAGAGCACAACGACATCTTCCAAAGACAAAACAGGTACATCCTTCATTGAAAAGCCAGATCCCTTCGATCTTGAATATTTTTTTCAATTTCATCAGATGCCAGCCGCCCTAAATCCGGCAACGGTCACGGCACAATTATATTCGTGTTCGTGCTGTTGTGCTGCCTTTTGGCCGTGATCGTTGTGGTCAATGTGCATTTGTGTTGCGTCTGCAATCACGAGGCACAAATGATCAGAATGAAACTGTATCTGGCTGACAAACAGCGAAGAATCATGATGCGCGCCGGACTTGCCGTCAGTTTCGTTCGGGGGGAAACTTTGTGATCGAGTCGGATCTGGAACTGTTTTGGTGATCGCGTGATTTTTGTGCCTTTGATGCCATCGATGATTCCCGCAAGTGTGAGAATGGTCCCAAAACCTGTGTGCTAAACAGCTTGTACAGACACACTGTTCGAAGCTAGTGGCATGGCATGAGTGAATATCCTTCAGTCGAAAATACTAGGCACATTGTATAATATATACTGTACTCACCTGGCTAAGGCAGATCCGATCCGATCACTTCCGGCCTCTGCTCAGAAATAACCATTTTACCTTGTCGAGCAGACTGATGTTTCAGCGGGAGGCGCTACGGGCCGATCATGCGCGCGATGCGGATGCAGTGTTCTCGGAATCAAAATACAGACGACACGGAAAAAAGCCGTTCAATCAGGGAGTGCTCGATAACATACAGGTTAGTACAGATTGATTTATTGATGGTTGATTGAATGATTGATCAGTAAACTTCAGGTGAGCAGCACACACCATCTCAGTCCCAATCCACCAGAACGAGCAGAACAGGACGACGAAGAGCGAGACAACGCGCACATCACATTCGACGAGGTACAATGTAGCTGGTCATATTATCAATCGTTCATAAACTGTCAATCAATGCATCAGCGAGTTATTCAATCAGTCAACCAAAAATGAATCATTGTCATTCCAATCGCAACTGTTGAATAACACCCATTCAATCGCATTCACAGTCAGTGAGCGTGCACGATATCACTGGCCGCAGTGAGTCCGAGTTCCTCACCGAACGCGGCTACAATCGCAAAAAGGACCAGGCGATGCGGGCGAGCATCAAACAGAGCGAAAGTCGACCGAAACCAAAACAGGACGAACGACTGTCGGCCATCGCGCACAGATCCAGTATGTACTGTACCTTACATCGCACCGAACCGACCTGAAAAGGCCTAAGTGCAAAATGTGGCCTGATTGAGCGGCCCTAAGCATAAATAACCAGAGCATTACAATACGTTTTGCCAGCGTTAGTGTTTCGCCGCCGGAGCCCTCGCGCGATTCCACAGTTGTACCACGTCTTCAGAGATTCTGCAACTGTTATTTGAGTCAGCGTCGTCACCGAATAGGTCAAAGCAGCATTTGGGCTCTTTCGGTTTCCAGGACCCTTTTGTCGACTGATTGAAAACCAACAACAAAATTCGTTGTCAGATCGGGATCGAAGTGCGAAACGTGAAGCCGATGAAGCGATCACAACAGGTATAATGCGGCATTGCGGTTACGGTAGGCGATTACAGTACATGCACACATACACATCATTTATTCCAGAGCCCCAACCGAGTCACATGGACGCAACGCAGACCGATAAGGACCTAACCCAGTCACAATCGAAATCCAGCTCATCGAGTGACTCAAAAAGGAGCAAATCACAAAAAGAACAGTCTGACCAATCACCGAGTGACCGATCCAGCCAATCCCCAATAGAAGAAACGACCCAATCACCGAACGACCAATCTAGCCAATCACCGCAATTTTCTGAACGGTAAACCGAAAAGTAGGGAAACTGATATTTCTCTGATCGAGTCTAACATCAGCCCACTGATCTGCTAGAATTGTGACTGAAAGAAACCTCACCAAATCCAATTGAGATGCGCACTTACTCTACTCCTGAGATTAAATCACTGGTAATGCTTTGTTTGCTCCACCGCACAATTTATGCTATTACATGCACGTGCAATGAACTTCTGAATCATTATTATACTGACGAAAAATGAAATCAAACAAAATGGCAAAATGGCAGCAGTCAAAAGGACGAAACCGGCAATTAAATCAACTCACCCTGAACTCACAAGGCCCGTCTCCACGTTCAGTGCCTTTTTCACTACCCGATTGTAATGTTTCACAGTCTTCGTCATAGTCGGCGGGCGGAATCGATGGTCCAATGCCCGACGACGGACTCGTGGTCTTGGTCCGGTCGCTGCCAGATTCCCTGATTAAACAGCGACCATGTTTGTGAAGTTTTGTGCGGACTTCCTCCTTTTGTCCAGCTTATGCAACTTTACACTGAATATAAAATTGCTCAGCTAAGCCATATCCCCCCCCCCAACAACTGAAAAAATAATAATACGTGTCGAAAACGATTGAATTCGATCAAATTTAAAATTAAATTAAAATCTATAAAACACGTCGATTTCATAAAAATAGCAATTTAGGAGCAAAAATAATTTTTTTCGGAAACTCAATTTCTCTTTCATTAGAATGTGGAGGAAGGGAACAAACCAGCCAGCAGCAACACAAAGTGCCATGAGCTGGTGGATGGACTATACACGGTTTCTGATTTGACGATTCTTCGGCAATATGTGTTGAGAACAAACCTGTAGTCGACGGATGGTGTGCGCGCATGAACACCAAGCAACGAGCGTTTATCCAACGATCCGCTGTTGAAATAATGTTGTGGCGGTGTCAGCTGCGGGGTGATGTTGCGCGGTAGACTGAAACATTACAGCGTGCGTCAGCGTGGCGCAGCGGTCTGCGCGACAGTAGTAAAACAAATGCGCGGGTTTGATACCCGCCGGATATATGTATATGTATGTAGAAACAAAAAGACAATCGACAGTTTTATAAGAAAGCAATTTTCGCACTACTTTTACAATCAGCTAAAAATGATATTCTCAAACCTGAAGTAGTTAGGGGATGACACCGCGTAGTGCGTCACCGTACCCCCGTTCGATGCTGGACGAAACGTTTGAAAGGTGGGAGGGGGCGGGGCTCGGCTGCCAGGGAAACCGTTCTGAAAGTTTGATCAATTTTTTTCACGATTTAAAAAATAAATGCTGAACTTTACTTAAGGTGGAGTTATACTTGTCCATTTTGGGCTTGCAGACAATGAGGACAATTTTTTGCTATAATTATATTTTGTGATAGGGTTGGAGCACTAATTTCGACCTGCGTAAAAGTTGTTCATTTGGTGCAGGGAACAACTTTTACGCTGGTCGAAATTAATGCCTCAACTCTATCACAAAATATTGTTCAAACAAAAATTTGTCCTCATTGTCTACAAGCCCAAAATGGACAAGTATAACTCCAGCTTTAAACCTTCCCTTTCAAATTACATGTCTGCGGAAAACTAACCGAAATTGACTCCGTATCAAACCCATCTGATATTATCAGCATTTTTGAACAATTATTGGGTGTATAAAATTGCACTGTAAAGCATTGAACCGGTGAGTTATGAGCAAAGAAAGTTTATCTTTTTTTAAAACCAACGTTCCCAGATGAAAACGGTATGGAGCTATCTTGCGTATTTACGCTCAGTCAGAGAATGACAGATGACAAAAAAAAGAAAGGTAAGAACGAGAAGTTTTTTAAACCTGCAATCTGGCATGCGTGACACGAGCGTGTAACATTAATGAAGCGTGCAGTGCGTGCGTGTTTGCCTCACACAAATCTTGTTATTTGGAGATCCTGGCACTACACTAAATCGGGCGCGCTCAACAAAGATAACATTTTCTTCATCTTTTGCTTTGAAATGTTTGACTTAAGCCCCTGCATTGTCTCAGAATTTGGAGAGCACAGCTTATAATTTTTGAAATCTTTTCAAGTAGCGCGGCTTAACATGAATGATCCTTATTTGCATAGTGAGTCAGTCAACAGCTTTTAAGAGTTTCTAAAGGCCACGCAACCAAGCTTCTTTTCATCCTATAAAGTTGAAACACCTGTCTTCAAAAGCGCCGAAATGCCGCTATTTGGCATAAAGGTTTGGCGCACAGCATTTTCGAGGAAATGTTTTGAGAAAAGGGTTCGCATTCGCAAAAACCTACATGTAATGTAAGTTACCTACACGAAGTTTCGCAGCACTCAAAAGTTCATGCACGTGTGTGTGCCATTAAACGAAAAATTATGTCATGCGAAAACAACAACACGCGATGTGACTAAACTAATCAAACATTATGCACGGCGATGGAAACGCTTGTGGGTACACTATGCACTGCGCTGGATATGATTTGAACAAAGAACAGACCAAATCGGCCCCGAGAAACACAAATACGGCAAAAATGTCTGAGAAATTTGTGGGTCTTTCCTTGCATGCTAATCCACGACAATATGGATAACCATACACCTTTCCGATCAGTTCAGTGTGTGCTGATGTCTTTATGCTCTTTATCATCTGTCTGCATAAATCAAACATGACGTTTTTTTGGAGGTCAGACTTTACGAACGCAGTTCGTTCGCATTATGCAGGTATAAAGCGTAACGTCTTCGGAAAGCGCACATGTTTTATGGATAATGACGGAACATCTCTTTGAAAACATTGAGAGGAGGAATATTGAGAAGCAATTCTGTCACGGGAAGAATCTCCAAGCTCATCAGTATGCGTGTACCTTATGTTGTACTTCTGATGTTTCATATAAACCACACAAGACACTCATCGGAGAAAATTACACTTGTTAAGACGAGTTGCTATGTGCATACAGTATGTAGCAGATAAAGACAAGCCATCTGATGGATGAAATTCGAAATGCAATGTTCAGAACCGAGGAAACGGGATTTTAAACAGTTCGGCCCTCATCTGGGTAGACCTCATCAGTTGACGACATTATAAATCACAACAATTATCGGCAAATGGGCAATTTTTACAATTGGAGCAAAATAATCAGCGCATTTCTGTTCAAAACCACGGTACAGGACCATTATAATCTGCAGAAATAAGAATTGTATTTTAACCAATCAACATCGGCACAGGCAGGATGGAGACAAAAAACGTTCCGACACAATGTCGTTCAGTCATAAAAACAGATGCAATCAGACATGAAAAATATTGGATGCCCAACCAGAAACATGCAATTGTTATGTAAAAGGTGCGTAAATATTACAAAACAGATTTGATGCGGTTTTGTCGAAGCAGGCTACTTTTTGTGACAATCAACGCCAGAGCAAATTCACAAGAGTGGCAAACAACGTTTTTCAACTGACTGGTTGATGTTGAACACAAAACCACGCGCTTCATGTAAACTGGATCTCTTACCAAATGGTATATCAGCCCACTTCTCTATTTCATTCAACCACATTGGGGAGGCAAACCATACGTCACCAGTTCAGCCGCGCATTTCTACTAGTTACAAACAGATATTCAAAATGTACGCTAATGCTCATAACAATGAAAACAAGCTATGTAACAGGACGTGACAGGCTGCGTAAAAGCACCAAAAATATCGAAGGCCATTCAAATGCAGGCCGCTTGACCACGACACAATGCAAACACTTTAACAGTGCTGGTCAGTCATCCACCAGAACGCGTTGAAGGGAATAGCTTTCGGTTTTGGGCACTGGTGCAGCTCATGCGAATGCTTATGCTGCGGCTTGAAATACAGAGCAGGTCGAAGAAAGATCATATAAGGTGCCCAGGTTGCAAGGTATGCAAGTAACAAGGAACATACTGACACAAGTTTTGAACGTTTCTTATTGTTGGCGCGCAGAATAAGTCATTCAGAAACATATTGCGCTGCCAAATGCCAAATAGCAGCTCGGTTGGAATATTTAGTGCCGTGCGCATGAGCGCCGTATTCCCTTTCATATTTTGTTGCTTTTTTAACATCTAACTTGACTTGATACCAAAATATTGAAGCTGGTTGAGCTGATATGCGCGGCATTAATCTACCGAATTTTCAACGACACTATGAACATGTAGACTTCATTTTATTCCACATTTTGTCAACTAAATCCACAGGTCAAGTTTAGCACTCAAAACTTCATGTCACAAACTGGGCACGGCCACGTGACATTACGAAAGTTATTATGAGAGCCGTAAAGTCAACAAAACATATGGGGATTATTGCGTTATATTTTCACGGTTGTTTTAGGCACACTTTTGAAGTGTTTTACAATATTTATTCAGTTATTTGTCTTGCATGATAGGCCTGGCATGTAAAATTGCATAAATAACATGATGGATAATATTTGTTTGAATAGTTTTGACTTACGGTGAAAATATTGCTTATCTCAAAACAGAACGAAAGATGTGTGAAAAAAACTGAAAAATAAAATGGCGAACTTACTTTGAATCGCCGAAGACCCATACCATTTATTATCGTAGTACAATTATATTTCCTGTTTTTAACTCATTTGCACTTTGATAATACCATCATTGCTGTGTGGCCTTGATTCGCCGACTATGAGCTACAAAGCAAATCGTCGCAACATTTTATATGTTCAAAACAGAGAACGTAATACCAGAACTAAATCAACAAGAACGCTAAAAACCAAAATGAAAAACAGAAAGCTGATGCACCAAAACAAACTACACGCAATATAGCGTTATGATTCCTCACACGCAATGCCCTTCAAGAAATGTACCTGCATTCAGGCGGAAGGGTGGTCAGGTCCTATTTAGGGAATAATGCTCAGCAGGCAAACCAGCGACCAAATAGATGTTCCTTAAAAATGTCAAAAGTGAATATGATGTGTGTAATTCTGGTCTGTTATGTGTGATTATTTAACTTTTATTCTTGAAAATTTATGAAACCATAAGCCACAAGAAACTGTATTTGTCGCCAAGAAAGCGGAACGCAATTTTTTGTCTCATTTGACACGCTTGACCAGTGGTAGTGGTGTGTGCAGACCTTGATTACCAGAAATGTCCACAAAATATACCTGCGCGCGCATGTGCGTGCGCGCACCAGACCTTTTCAGAAATCCACAGGTAATATTTGTGGCTTGGGAGGGGGAAAGTGAAGTGCAAAACAAAGACATTCACAAGCGGACAGAGATGTTCAAGATGTTGCTGTTGTGTGGCACGGAGACAAGATTCTAGCAAGGGGCGAGAATATCCTTTGCAGTTCAATGTTTTGGTTGATGTTCATTTTGGTGAGGCTAGCATAAGAAACACACGACAGATCAGGAAACTGTCAAAATACAGTATATATCGTCGCAAGGGCGGATCCAGTGGGCACAGGGGCAACCCCCTTTGGTCCATTTGCCCCCTGACGGGGGGCCACCATTTCGGAAGAAAGAAGAAAAAAGGACCCCCAAATCGCTGGATTTTCACTCTGATACACTACAGTGCTGTGGCTGCTTCTGAGGGGGAGGTATTGTACCAAAAAGGCGTATTGGCGCCGTAAAACGTGTGGGAGATATCGATGTACTGTACCCAGAATTTTTTTGGGGGATCCGATTTTGGGGGAGAAATTTAAGGGGAGATGCTGCACCATACTACTTTCGCGAGAATTCATTTTTTGTGGTGAAATTGAGTATAAATCGCGCGGAGCGCGCAGGTTTTTGTACTTTTGGTCGATTTTGAGCCGATTTTTGGCCATTTTTGACCAAAAAGGTTACTTTTTAGGGTGTAACTTTGGAAAAATTGGGGGAGATACCGTACCAGAGAGGGGCAGATACTGTACGTCAGCACGGTCGCCACATACCGTGCATGCGAGGGGGAGATACTGTACCTTTGGGGGTCCCCCACCCCCCAACCACAGCACTTCTCTGATACACTTCAAAAGTTCAAAAATCGCGCGCTTCGCGCGTCAGATACACCCATTTTTTCAGTGAAATTTGGCTCTGGCCAAAATTTCGCGCGCATTGTCACATTTTGTACAATATTTGGTGGAAACAGCGCGAAATTCAAAACAAGCACTGGATAAAAATGACACATTTCAAAAAAAATGGAACAAGCACTGGATAAACATGACTTTTTGGATTTGGCCCCTCCCTTGGCCAAAAGCTGGATTCGTCACTGGAGGATGATGCGAAGAGAAAAAAAGCAGAACTTGACCGAAAAATTGCTGAGATTCGCGCAAAAAAATCCAGATTACTACCACTAGTATACTACATTACTATATTGCTACTACCATACTTATTAGCAGGCCACTAATCTCCTACATGCTGCGCTTGTATAGCCAACCGTTTTTAGAACACCGTCCGGCTCAACAAAATTCTGAGTACAACCGAGTTCTTACGAATTTTTTGTTACGGTCACTACAAACTTGGTGCTTACGTATTGACTTGCGGTCATCAGGAACTTTAGTGTTCTTCATTGATCCCACAACATACATCTATCGTAGCAGGAACAGGTTATGCATATCCGTCATGATGTGTTCTTATTTATTGGTCATGCTCGCAATCAAGGACAAATTGTTGCGACCAGAGTCAGAGCAAGGCTTACGACCAGTTATAGAAAGTGATTAGTTTCTCGGAATCGGGATTTCTTCACGGGATGATGAAATTATCGGGTGCGGGATTACATTTTTCGCGCAACGATCAATGAGGCCAGTTTTCGGCCAGATTTCTGTTGTCACACAACTCCTGCATATCAACTAACTTTTACCAGGTCAATCCCAATAATAATTCCGAGTCGGTGCCGGGATCGGGTTTTCGGGATCTCGGTCCCGTTCGAGCACTCTGCTCAACGATATCAAACACCTTTTTACCTTTTGTCGATGATATTCGAGCCATCTCCAGTCATTTTTATCCAGTGCTTGTTTTGAATTTCGCGCTGTGCCACCAAATTTGTTACGAAAATGTAAATGACAATGCGCGCCGAAAAGCCTCGCTGAAAAATGCGGGTGTATCTGACGCGCCGGAGCGCGCGATTTTTGAACTTGGCAAGGAGAGGTGCTGTGGTTGGGGGGTGGGGGCGGAGCGCCGCTGTGCTCCCCCTCGCATGCACGGTATGTGGCGACCGTGCTGACGTACAGTCTCTCCCCCTCTCTCTGGTACGGTATCTCCCCGACAATCTCCTATGTTCCTCTACTCGGCGAGTTTCGTATTGCTCTTCACTGTCGCGTACAGGGTGTCCCAAAAGTGTCCCGTTTACATCATCATGTTCGGGTGTGAATTGCACCAATGTTTTCGTTTTGAGCTCGACTTTCGGCGCCCAAATGTCCTCATTGACACGCACATTCTCTCGCCAAACTTCCAAACAGCCGGTGTCAGCCAATGTGTGACACCAGCCACCAATGAGCTTGTAACACAAATAGATCGGGATGGGAAGCAGTGAGATCGACGTCAGACCCCAGCCAAGGATGCCTGAATGAACAAGGCAAGTACTGGTTAAAAGACAGGAACATCTCTGAACATAACAATTGCGTACAGTTTTCTGGATAATGTGGGCCTCGAAACAGTGACAGTTTGGTACTCAGTTTACTGTTTATGTTCTTTCCAACACTTTATGACGAATAAGCTTTATTGACCGGAAGTGTCAGTGCAAACATGATATGTAGTTACGTTGTAGCATGAGATGAACATACCTGCCCAATCTGGATACACGTAGTTTGCGTAGTAGAGTGGTTCGAGTTGACTGAGCGTGAACACAATGCAGAACAACAGGAACAGCGGAGTGACGAAACGCCAAGCGAATGACCAGAAACGAGGTGATGGCTGGTATCCGATCATGATCTGGCAAGGTAATTATCTTGTACGAGCAATATTAATTTCTATTTTGTGTTTTGAATATTATCTGCGCGAAAAGACGCACGCATTGTCACGCAATAAAACACTGGTTGCTTTCCACACATTCCCACCTCGATATCGTTCAACAGTCGATCAGCACCGTATATCCAAGCCACAACGACGACTTCGATCAATCCCAGCAGCAACAGGGCATAACCAACGGCAAAGGAGTCCACTAGTTGCAGCCAGTACATGCCTGGCAATATTGCATGAAATTAAGAGCGTGGGGTAATAGTAACAGATAGGTGTCAATGGAATAGGGTTCACAAACCGAAAAAAATGGATTTCGCTCATATTGCACAAAAAGTTGACTACTACATTTACTAAGACACATACAAAATTTTGGATCCAAACTCCAAAGCATTAAATAGTTATGGGCGCATTTAAGTGGGCAGGTCGAAGATTTCTTGAAATTCCAAAAATGTACCAAGTTTATGTTGATGAGGCTGTCATTTGTTTTAGATCGGATGCTATTTAATGAAAATAACACATAATAGTCAATTTTTTATCCACTTTTCAACCATGTAAAAATAAATGCAAAAATTCGCTGCATTTTCTCTTCCGTTAATTTTTTCAAAAATCAGCTCTGAAATTTAGTGCATATCAAAAACAACCAATTTTAAAAAAGTCCTCACCGACGAATTCTTTCTATTTGGTCTCAAAATGTGCGCCATAAAATTCTGATATTGGGTTATAAGTGTGGTTTGTGACAAATTTGAATATCTCCTGAAAAGTTTAGATAAAGAACATTTTTTGTTTTTTTTCTCTCACGTTTTTGTCTTTTTCTTTGCACGTATTCACATTGGAGAAACGACCGATGTGGGTGTCACGAACGGCAACAAGATGCTTGTCAACGTGGTCTGAAAGTAAACAGCTTGTTCATGACACGTGAAAAGCTATCAAAATGGATACAAGTTCAAAAATGCAAGCTATTTGGCACCGGCCGTGACTGGCAAAAATTCGCTGCAACCTGTCACTTGATGCATCACACGAGGTGAGCAACTAGCAACAACAACAACACACACAATACAAGCAGTCAACACACACGTTATGGCTCCAGCACAACACGTTCTATGTAAACGGTTCAGAACACACATGCGCACGCGCAATTACATTTATGTAACACATTATGTTGTTTGTCTTCGTAGCAAAGACAAACCGCGACCCACGTTGAAACACGGTCTCGAGAGTTGTTGCAATTGTTGAGCTGTTGTTGATGTACCTACAAACCTGCCTTGAAGGCGATTATATGCTTTCACAGGGTAAACAAATGTTACACTGCAACAGAGTTTGATCACATGTGGTGCGAACTGTGACTGTGTTTTGACAATTATGTGCTGATGAACTAATAGTGTTGAACGTAGTCCACAACACAACGAAGAACGATCGTGTCACGTATGCTATTGACGGAAGTTTTGGATGATTGAAAGAACAG
Source organism: Rhynchonema sp. JSB1_4 (assembly GCA_030248065.1). Taxonomy (NCBI): domain Eukaryota; kingdom Metazoa; phylum Nematoda; class Chromadorea; order Monhysterida; family Xyalidae; genus Rhynchonema; species Rhynchonema sp. JSB1_4. The sequence continues at coordinate 69,314 of JASAMV010000591.1, forward strand.
ACCATGTCTGTATTTCGTCAACCTTTTTGCTGCATTGCAACCTGAAGATATCACAAATTACTTAAAATACAATTAGGCAGGGCAAGTTGTTGAGTGGGTCGCAGTTGATCACACAAGTGCCCACGCGGGCCCCTCGCGCCGTACACCATGGCGATTTTTTCGCCAACGTGAACGAACATGACGCTTGTTTTGACCCATTATATCATCAGAAACTGACTAAAATAGTGTATCCCGATCAAGGCACTTGTTTTGACCCATTATATCATCAGAAACGGACTGAAATAGTTCATACGGGTCAAGGCACTTGTTTTGACCCATTATATCATCAGAAAGTGTGCGAGACGAGACATGTGGTCAGCGCAACCATGGTGTACGACATGCCCCCGGGCACTTTTTCCTAGTAATAATAATAATAGTAATCATAATATCATAAAACCACAACTAACATGTGACAAACGTGGGCCCAGAATGTCAACGATCTGTGCATCAGCGAAACCCACCGAATGCATGAACGTGACCAACTGACGACCAGCACGAGCGACAATGGCACCATCAGCAACCAAACGTCGATAAATACGCCGCATGCAGAACGGGAAGAAACGATCCACAAACTATAAACACAAAACGTTAGTAAAAAACCAAACACAATTATGACAAAACATAAATAACAACAGAAATGAGACCAACCGTCGAAAAGTCAACGCCAGCATGAGGATACGAGACGTGACAAATGCGTGAATCGTAGACAACAGACGTATCTAGACTCACCCGCATCGTGCGAATGGGATCACGATCAGCATCGAGTGCAGACTGATCAATCTATAGAATCAGAAAAGAAATGTATAACAAAGAAAACAAACAGAACGAAAAGTACGAATGCAAACAACAATATCGAAGAACACAAAACCATAAAGATAAGCAACCAACGGCGAGACGGTTACGAAGCACATGGCGGAATAGATCAACTAAATAATCGATCAATTCAAAGTCGTAGAGACGACAACGTGCGCCATCACAGCCGGGCCAAACGAAAGTGTCCGTCAACGATGACGTCGAAGAATCGACATGAAACAATACAAAACAATGTACACATAATTCAAATATAAATAGGCAAATTACAGGAATCACAAAAATACTAAGCCAAAAACAACTTACCATATAGACGGCCGAACATGGGGCGGCGACATTATCAGAATCAATTTCGGTACGCGAGCAGACGGCAGACCAATCGACCTTAAAAATGCAAACGACAACAGAAATGATAATAAATAATCGCAACAGAAAATAAGGAGCACCTACATAATGAAAGTATCACTGTGTAATATACAGATAAATCAAGACAAATAATTCACATAAATAACGAAATACACACAATTACCTGGCAACAAGAAACACCGAGTCGCGAAATAGCGGCAGCGTGATGTAATTCAGTGTGTTGCATCAATCGATAACGGAACAGACAGGTTTCAGTGTCGAGTAACCAACGACGTCGTTCCATACTAGAATATAATACGAGAGTCATATCACCTCATATATCATAGTATCAACATACAATACAACGAAATATATGTATGTTTCCTAAAATATGCAATACCAACGTGCAAAACGTACCTGACAGCGCAACAATCACGGAGGATATGATGAGTCAAATGATCGATTGTAAAATCGCGGACCGTACGTAGCCGAATTGGAAAGTTGAAACCCGGTAGTCGAGTGTAGCCGGTCAGTAGATGACTCATTCCATCAGCAGTCACGCATCGCGCGTCAAGCAAACGACAGACGTCACGCAACACTAAATTGCAAGCGAACGCTATGTTTTCAGAAAATACCATGTCAAGCACAATATGTATTTGAAAATACGCCATAAATATGCAATCAAAACGCACATAAATTACCAGATAGACGAGTGGTAGTGTGATGAACGAGGTCATCATCGATGTCGAACTCCTTAATAGGTGTCTGGTAGAAATACTCATTTTGTATCCTAATTTCACGCATCAGACGCGGCCGATCGACGTACATAGTCGGCGTATTAGGCACATATTTATTGAGTTTTTTATCCAAAATGTCGATACGACAGTCATCCATCAATTCCAAATCGAACCAAGAATATGCAGCCAACGTCATCATATAATATGGCGAGCTAACTGGCAAAATATTAACAGTTGAAACGGCACATAATAGAAATGAGGACGAACCAATTTTCTCTTTCAATTGAAATGGAGGAAGTGGCGGAGACCAAGAAACAACTAAACATTGACAGAAATAATACACAGTACGTTCGTAGATCACAAAACAACTGCACAGTTTCGGAGACCACCATCGGAGACAACCATCGTAGACAACCAGAATATTAGGCCAGATGTTTCTGGCTCACGCTGGCTGATGCAGTGCACGCGGTTTTCTAAACGAAGGGTGATGTGTGACCCGTTGCATGTTTGGATGGTTTTCTGGCAAGAATATTATTTTAAGCATCTAACCCAAGCGTTTTAGGAATGAAGTCCCAAGTTTTAAGAATTTCTGAATAGAGGTTGTGCGGTTATGCAAAGAACTGTACATCGATGCTGATTCTAGCATTGAGCTAAATGTACTGAAACTTTTCTATTGTGCGTGATGAAAAGGCTGCTTGTGGGGTTCGGATGGACGAATAACAAGAACAAATGTATGCATCTGCTGGCTTGGTGTGCGTAGGTTGTGCATGTGATCCACTTTTGTATAAAACTAACTTGTTTCATATTGTACGTATCTTCATTCGTTCCATCATATTGTTTTTGCCTGCTGCATAAAATAGCCTGTGTGCTTACAAAGTGTGTCAAGATCGGATTGAAATTCCTCAAAGTGTGTTCAATATCACAAAATACACGTTACACGCATAGTATGGACGCACGGGCACGTAGGCAATGGGCGAATCAAATGTAAACCTCGTAATGGCTGACCAAGCCAAACAGAGGTAAAGAAATAACGGGGCGATCACCAATAGCGGTGCAAAAAAAACTTTGACTGCGGTTAGATACCACAACATTATTTTAATACGACCGGTCACTGATTATTAAAACTCAGAAATGCTGTTTGTTCTAAAACGCTTGAGTTACATCCTTACGATAATAACGTTGCGTGAAAAACCTCCAACCATGCACAAAAACCTCCAACGTCACCTCACAGTACCCTTCGTTTAGAAAGCCACGTCCACTGCATCAGTCAACGTGAGTCTGAAAGATCTGACTTTGAACTACGGTGTGTGACGGTCAGCTTGACGTTGAAGTTGACTTTGAACTCGTGCAAGTTCACCGACGGTGAGCTTTGAGCTTGACGTTGTGTTGTGAATTCCAGCCATTGTCGAACTGGTCGGGGCGCGAATAGTGTTTTTTTAACTTTGAGTGCCATGGCACCTAAAAAAATTTTGAATTAGGTGCCACTGGCACCGAAACGTTTGGGCTTCTTCAGTTTGGTCCTAATTTAGGTGCCATAATGTCTTTTTGGCACCAAAAAATCTTAAATTTAGGTGCCCGTGGTACTTGGTCTCATTTGAAATATAAAACGCTGGGTGTGAGAGTTATAAATCAGCCAGCCTGACATGCTTTAACGGAATTCTTGCCAACTGTATTCTGTATTGTCAAGATTACATTTGTGATCATACTTGGCAAGGACACGACAAGCATTATTCCTTGAATACACAAGCAAAGAATCGCACGTCTGCGTTTGGGCGCAGGATGTGGTCCGCCCGGTCTAAAGTCCATTGACCTCTGTCGTTCGAGTGACATGTGGCTTTGAATCCCGATCGTGTTGTCGCCACCAGGTTCATTTGATCGTCGTAAAACTCGGCGCGCACAAAGTTGCCCTGTTGGAGAAAATGGTTGTCTTGAAAAGGACTGGTTCAAATTCGAAACTTTTCTGATCGCGACATCACCATGGTTCCGCATGCCGAGTTCCATGGTTCCGCATGCCGCATTTTTTTCACCCCATCGCCATATGTGTACATCTCACGGACACCTCCGCCGAAATCACCCAGATCATCGAAGCCGTACGCGGCTTCTTGCCCATACTTGGTTAGTCTGTGAACACCACGGTGTTGATAGTAGTCCAATCGCATGATGCGACCGTTGTTTACACGGTTGCCACGCTGCATTTTAAAGCAGTCTGGAATGTGTATTGCAGCGAGTGCGTAAGGCAGCGATATGTGTGGGTTTGCTTTGACTGCGTGCACTTGGACTCACAACATCTGGCTATCCATCCAAACGTGTGTTTTTTGATCGGAAGCTCATTCCAGCAGGTTTTCCATTGAATCAAGTCCAACGGATGATCGCTCAAGCTGCAGATTGTGTCGTTGACCGATTTAAGCAGTCTACGCCTTCGGAAGCGAAGACAACCCACATCAATACACTGTGTCCATCGTCCCCATTCTAAGTATTCGCAGTTACGCATCTGCATGAACAGTACATTTTCTTTGCTCGCTTTTTTACAAGATGCGGACAACACAAAGCCCAAAGGAAGGGGCCGCGTAAGCTTTTTTTAGTTCCGTTGCGTTTGGTTTTCAAAAGTTTGCTGTTTTTATGTATGGTATTGCTTTGCCCACCGTCGTCGTCGTTGTGGTTGTCGTTGTGGTTGTTTGAGGCGTGCAGTTTTCTCCGTCAAAGTAGTGCGACGAATCATCTTCCACCAACTCCATATTCAGGCTCACTCGTGTGTCCGAGCACAGTACGCAGTTGTCCACTTGTTGCCAGTCGTCGTACGTTCCCGACCTGAACGGAACATAAAGGCAGACCAACCCAGCTTTGCAGTGCCATATCACCCTGAATTTCAAGCCCCAGAAATCGTTCGGGGTTGCTGTATGCAAGTTTTGCGTGTCATGCCAACGTGCTATGTACATGTTTCATGATTCTGCTGCTTTCGCATGCAAACCATGCAAGGCGTGCAAACCATGAAACGGCTTGAAATTCAGGGCGATAGCTTGGCTGGTTTGCCCTTAATTCCAGTTGGAAAGTTTCGTTTTGATATCTGGAGGGCAACGTACACACAATTCGACTCGGTCAAGCATTCTATCTTGCATTGGAGCACACTGCTGACGGTTCGTACTTTGGTCGCACAGCCCGGCAGCATGTGGTACCTGTACTATATATATAAGTAACTAAACTGCAGCTGACAGAACAACGTAATGTTTAGCTTTTTGGTTCCATATTTCCTCAGAAAAAAATTAAATTCACTTGCCTTTCGACGTGACAGAATTTCTTGTTGGCCTCATCACGTTGGTCGCACAGAACAACCGAGGAATACACAGTGGCCAGCAAGACCAAACCAATATTGAAGTACGCTCCACGATAGCAAAACACGCAAATTACATACTAGAATGAAAGCCAAGCTCAAATTTAAAATTGACAATCAGAACACAGCCGAATTGCAGATGTATGGCTGCTGTTTGATGTGATCGTGAGAAAGCCAGTTGAAACTGCATTGTGTAGTTTGTGTGGTTGTGTAGCTTAAAATACTGTATCTTTGTTTTGATGCACTGTGTATCTGCCCTTCAGGCTTCAATTGCCGAGCAACGGTAACTTTTTTAGATTTATCAAAGACTACGTCAGCGATTTGAAGTTTGTGTACATATTCTTTAGCACAGCTAACATGAATACGTGTAAATCAGGGTTGGAAAAAAAATTTTTTTAAACAAGTTGTTTTTTTTTAAAAATTTTTTTAAAAAGTCTCAGATTCGGGGAAATTTTCACAAATTTGCCTTAAAAAACGCGCAAAATCGCGAAAAAATGCAACTTTAATTGACAAGTCACTTTTGTGACTTGGTTTGCATCACTTATGAAGGGTGTTTATGTCATTTCGATGCGATCCAACAGTCTGTGCTTGTTATGGATCTATGATTGCTGCTCTGTGGTATCAGACACAACAGTTTGTGGTCGAATAAGCAAGATTCACTCATAAACCATATAGAATTGAGAATATAAACTGCAGAAATACTTGTCGGGTCGCTGAATCAGTCGTATATGACCGACCCGATGGGGTATGACATCAAAGTACCATGTAAGTATATGCATACTGTGTCTCACGTATCACGGGAAGGTATAACAACATCATTTGGGGCATCTTAGATACCAAATACATGCCCCAAAAGTGATTTTGTGAAGAAAATTTTTCGACCCTTGAGAAAAAATGACAAAAAATAACCCCCAAAAAGGCCATTTTTGGACGTTTTAGAACATTTTGTTCCCCCGAAAAATTTTAAAAAAAATTTTTTTTTCAAAAAAATTTTTTTCCAATTTTTTTGCCCAACCCTGTGTAAATACGTGTAATACGTGTAAATTTTAAAAAAATGATTTTTTGAAAAACGTTTTTTGCCCAACCCTGTTCGTGGGATCTGCACAGCGAATGTTCAGTTCGCAACCGCAGCTGTTGCACTCCATTACATTGCTGCTTACGTACTTATCAGCAGCAGCAAAGGCCAACGTGCCCATCAGATACCCAGTCTAAGCCACGACATAATGTGCTTTCAGTTATATGTGGTAATCGGTTGACGCAAGCCGACTTTTTGAACAAGCAAAAGAAGATCACCCAACTTTCATAAACGGCGCCACTAAGTGAACCCGCCCAAGCTGTTTTTTTATTCAGCTCGTTGTAATTTACAGTACCGGGTGCAAGTCTGGGCTGAAAGTTGAAGTCGCGTGCACGCGCGTGCGAAACAGTGCAAAGTATAGGCAAAAGTCGAAGTAACTTCGCGTGCACGCGCGTGCACGCGAAGTTTTGCGCGTGCGCTGGCGTGCGCTCCCTATGTTTTAGCACTAGGAAGTCGCGTGCACGCGACTTCAACTTTCAGCCTAGAATTGCACCCGGAACTGTATTTGCATCACATTTTCGTAACTGTATGTAGGTGCGTACAGAAACAATTGGAGAATTGTCACTGTTGCGCTGGTGCACAAAATGTAGCTAAAGCACTTACGATTTTGAGAGCTGAGATGCACGTTCGATGTGATTTTCAGTGCCGCGTTCTACTCTTTTCGGCTGGCTGACCTTGATTGTTGCGTGTTTGCGCGAACGACAACGTTCTTCTTGATACTGGATCTCGGAATGTGAAATGTTTGTGATGTTTGTGCTTGTTTTGGAAACTTTTCTGGTTCCCAAACGCTGCATGTTGAGCAACGTTACTGTTCGCTTAACACGCAAAAATTGAGGTTAGCCAGCTGGATGTTGTTACCACCACCGTTTATTCCCGTTTCCGCGTGTGCGTTTAGTTAACGGGTAGGGAAACGGGAAAGGGAAACTTGGAAGTAGAAAAAAAATCCATTCCCGTTTCCCGATATGACTAAACGCGCCCATAACCCCACTAGCTTCCTGATAGTCACCACAAGGAATCCAAAGCAATTTTTTTATTCTGATTGTCCTATAATCACGTATGATTTGGTTCTATGATCGCTGTGGTTGTGTACTCGGTGGTGTCCTATTCATATTCTTGCGGATTCTGTGTGGGATTGCACTCATCGGTCTCACAGCAGCAATATTTGTACCCGAACACATTGTTGGTGCACGTGCCGAACCCGTCACACTGGACATCGGTCGGGAACGCGCCCTCCATCGCACCCTTTGGGAAACAACCCATTCCCAGGATATTGCCGAAATTGTCGATCCACTGAAACGAACAAAAGAAATAACTTATAATAAGTCCCAGATTACAAGCATAAGCCTATAGGCGAATTTTACCGGAGTTTTCCACTTAAAGCCCTCCCCGAATGGAGCCCTCGGGGGTTCTAAGTGGAAAATTTTCCACTTAAAGCCCCCGGGGGCTCTAATTGGATTTATTTTTTTACGGACCATTGATTTTACATCGAACAGTAAACTTGAAAAAATCGTTCAAACTAGTGTAAGAATGACCAAAATACCGCACTTTTCTGTTGTTTTACCAACGTTTTGCCACGCTTAGATGAAGATTCTCACAATCAGGTTGAAATATGGTATCAGAATGTCAAAATGCTGGCCTAAAGTGTCCCTACTGACAACGATGAAAACACCCAGTTTTCCGCTTAAAGCCCCCGAGGGCTGTAAGTGGAAACGTTTCCACTTAAAGCCCCCGGGGGCTCTAATTGGATTTTTTCTTTCTGGTCGGAGGGTCCATTTTCCACCAATTTCCGCATAGAGCCCCCGGGGCTTTAAGTGGAAAACTCCGGTATGTTCAACAAAACTTCTAACTTCACAATTTCCTTCTGATACTCTTGCACCGTTACTTCACCATGACGGCATTCCCGATACCTGTATTCGGCAAACGCTGAAAGGCTAATCCTGCAAGACAAAGCCCGTGCCGTACCGTATCACAGACATGTTGCTCTGTGGTCGGACATTCGACCACCATCTGATTGTCCGGATGCGCACAATTCACGTCCACGTGCTCACTGCAAGCGTTGCACTTCAACGCGTCACCGCCTCGAAACATCATCGATTGCACCAATAGTCCAGCCATAAGAAGATGCTTTGAGGACATTTTGATGAATATGATTCAGATTGTATTAGTCTGTAGCAGGGTTGGACAAAACATTTTTAGGCAAGTTTTTTAAAAAAAATTTAAATTTTTGTTTAGAAGTCTCAGATTTGCCAAAAACGCGAAAAAAATACAACTTTAATTGACAAGTCACTTTTTTGACTTAGTTTACATCGCTTATGAGGGATGTTTACGTAATATCGGTGCGATCCAACAGTTTGTGCTTGATGTGGACCGATGATTGTTGCTCTAGTATCAGACACAATAGATTGTGGTCGAATAAGCAAGATTTACTCATAATCATAAACCACACTGAATTCAGACAATCAGCTGCAGAAACACTTGTCGGGTCGCTGCATCAGTCGTAGTATCTGACCGGCTTCGAGCTCCCCGATGGGGTATGACATCGAAGTACCACGTAGGTACGTGCATACTTGTGTCTCATGTATCGCGGGAAGGTAGAATAACATAATTTGGGGCATCTTTGGTACCAAACACGTTCCCCCAAAGTTACTTTGTGAAGAAAATTTTTCGACCCTTGAGAAAAAATGACCCCCAAAAAGCAGTTTTTGGACGTTTTGGAGCATTTTGTTCCCCAGAAAAGTTTTTAAAATTTTTTTAAATGTTCAAAAAAATTTATTTAAAAAAAGCTTTTTTAAATTTTTTGCCCACCCTGGTCTGTAGATAGTCTTTGAATATCTGTCGTTTCACTGAAAGAGGTGAATGAGCTTATTTGCAAGTTAGGAAACGAAGTTAATTAGACTAACGTTCTGAATCGTCGCGTAGCTGTTTGGTTTCGCTCCATAACGTGCTCGTTGTTAGACACATTAGGTATGTAAGCCCAAGGCGCAGAAGCAAAGGTGTTTTATTTCAAGAACTGATCAAATACAGATGGCCTTTTGTGCCAAAAGTCACGGATAATTGCGGAACACGTCTGGGCGCCTCAAAATTAACTCGAACAATGAATACCTTGCATGCTAAGTAAAGCTCGCGAAAATTGCACTGCAAGCCGCGTGTTTAAATGCCAAATGTGTGGTAATGACTGCAATGTGGCTGCATACGGTCCCATTATATGAGACGTTGGAGGAGTGGAATGCGTCATTTCAAAATACACCTCCACCTTAGTACAGTATATTGGTGTTGGTTTTCTGCAGCTTCAAACAGGTGTATTCACAGCAGTTGCTATATTAGGGGTTGCCACGGTGATGCAATTTTCGAGCTGCAGCAGATCTCATGTATGAGTGTGAGGTACCGTACTTTCATTCTCGATATCTTTGTGTGAAATGGGACGCTATGTGCAAGCCAGAATGAAATGGATCTGCATGGACCTGTGTAAATGCAAGCACAATTCGCTGTTGGCACATGTATTTACTTAGTGCAGCAAAACCATTTATAACAACCCTGCTGTGCTTAATAATGGTTTTAGCAAAGTCATTGAAAGATCAGTCAGTCTACTGAGTATGTCATGTTCTAACCCCACGCATCCAGAAAACTTGGCCGGTGCTTCACGCTGAGAATAAAATGAACATTTTTCTGAAAGACAATACGAAATCATATAAATCACAGACAGGCTTTTTTATTGATGTCCCTTCATAACTTGCAGATCTCATCGAAAGAAACGTTCACGCTGTCGCAATGGATTCGTGATTCTGTGACCGACAAACTGTGCGCCCCGCGACTGGAGGGTCTCTATCCGGTGCAGATACTGGTGGAATGCGGATGCAACAAGTTGCGACGCGATTACCTGCACGCGTTTGGCATTGGTGGTGAGTGGTCTTGAAGAATCAGGGTGTGGCGGTTGCGTTTCTGGGGATTTTGTGGTGATGCTGCAAGTTGTTTTTCAATTTTGTTCCACAAATGGGTATGGAATGACTCCGTATTTGCCGTCCTGATATGTAAACCGTGGGAAACATTTCGTTCGACGAACAGCGATGCAATTTGCTTTCATTCATTCAGTACTTTCTGTTATTGCAATTCTTTCTCTCAAGGACCGATTGTTGGTTCTGTAATCGTTAATATTCTGGGCTTCTGAAATATTTACCAATTTATAGCTGGTGTTCTCATGTTTAAAGTTAGTTTCTGAGGTTTCGTTCATTTAGTTTTGGCGATCAGTGAACCCGGATCATCAAATATTTCATAATTCTTCCATGCTCGTATCGCAGCTGAAACATTCTCGCTCGTTCACTGCGACGTCTACCATAGCTCGCACTGGCGCGCACAGTCGTTTGTTGATGTTTCACTGCACAACACAGCACACTGAAACTCTATACTTTTCACAGTGACCAACTACCTGTCGGCTGTGCTGTCTGCCAAACAGCCGTGTGCCCTCAGCACCCAAGTGCTCAATCTGCGTCGTCTTCACGCAACACTCGAAGTGGTGACTGTGTGCAAACAGATGCTCGCATTGCAACCCAACGTGTTGAATGAAGTCATGTGGTTAGCATTGGGCTGGGGGTGTTTTCCTTTGTTTATGTGTCAGTTTTTGGTTTGATTGGCAATGAAAAGCAAAATGGGACTGATACAAACACTGTGAGCCCAGTTATCATGCCCATGGGCAGTGGCCCACTCCGCATCGGCCCAATCGAACTGAAGAGCACTTTGTTCAACCAGTACCGTGATTTACTTCACATCTGCCCTTAGTCGGCGAGGAGACGGGGTACTAATCAGGGTTGTTTCAAAAAAAGTGGTTAATTAAAAAAAATTTAAAAAAAAATTTTTTTTTGAAACTCAGATTTTGCTTTTTTTAATAAAAAAAAAGTTGCCCAAAAAGGGCTGAAATGACCAAAAATGGCCTTTTTCGAGGCCAAAAATTGGCATTTTTTCCTGTGGACGGGACAATTTTTCCAAAATCGCGCCTGCGGCGCCCTGTATTGTCCCCAAATCCGTACAGGGATGCGCGGGGCTGGTCTTTTATAGTGATGTGGCACCGATAATGTACTACTGCACGCTACTACACATGTATATATGCAAGTCTGGTGCAAAACCGGGCGCGCAAAGTCGATCTGACACGCAAGATTTGGGCTGTAATCGATATTTTGATGGTCGTATACCAGATTTACGGCATTGGATGCCTTAAAATAAGTTGTACTGCATGCTACAATACATTAGAGTAACATCGTTAGTCAACGTCAACCTCAGACTGGTCGGAGACCATAGAATCTGCACAATACTAACGGGTGTCACCACACAAGTTGGATCTCAGACGAAAATTTTTCAATTTTTGAAAAATATGTTGTATCGATTTCATTTATCCTGAAACGTCGTTTGCAACACTTTTTCTAATAAAAAAAATTTCGTCAAAAAAAATCAAAAAAAAATTTTTTTTAAAAAAAGCTTGTTAACAAAAAAAATTTTTTTCAACCCTGGTACTAATGCAATGGTTTTTTTCGAGTGCATCATGGCAGAATCACAACAGCATCATTCTGATGTTGCAGCCAAAGTGCTTCCTATCTACACAATCATGCCTCACCAAACTCGGCCGTCTACACATTCTCATTACGACCATCCGATATAAACGCCGCCATTGACAAGTTGGACTCTAACTTCACTTTTTCATTTTTTTTCTTTTTATGTTTCACAATGTTTCACATTCTTCACTGTTTGCAGCTGGTCGCCGACAGTATGGTGCGCAACCAGCCCAACTACAGTGCTGCAGCTGAATCGTCAACCAGTTTGCGACTACATTCCGCTGCATGTATTGATGCCAAATGCAATGAAAGAGAAACCCAACGTGTCTACTCCTCCTCCACACGTCAAATCGGAAGAGAGTTCAGAAAGTTTGACCAATAACGATGATGACCACAGTTGTTCGGATGTGCTAACGCGATATTACTGCGTGCACGCCAGCTGTGTGGCGTACAAATTAGCCTAAACAAAAGAAATGCAGTGAAATTATGTGGTGAAGTGGAAACCATCAATCTTTTCGCTTGCAAACGCGGGTTTTCTGTGTGAAACATCATTGCTCATCTTATTGCAATTGTGTTCGTGCGCTTGGTCTCTAATCCGTGTATTTGAATTCCACTGAAACGTTTTGTGAGTGATTTTTTTCATATCGTTTTCTTTGTTCCCTTTGTACCGGTGTTTTCTATCAATACTTTGTTTTGCACTGTCGTGTTGCAAGTTTGATCCTATGCTTTTGTTTTTGTTTGTAATTTTTGACAAACAATTTGTTGATTCTTACCGGTTTTTAGCATCGATCCAATGTGTATGCAGTCAGTTATGTTGATTTTTAGTAATAATAATGTTCACACGGAAAGTAATTCCAAACCTGTTGCCACACACGAAACGACGGTTTTCAACAAGGTAGACATGCCTGTTGGTTGTCATAAGCGGGGCCTCATGACGCCAGCGTGTGCCCATCCAAAAACAGATTTCCATTTCTCACCATTTTGCTCACCGGGGTTTGATCTCGACTTCAATGATTATACACAATCATGCAATAAATACTCGGTCAAAATCGCGTATGACGTCAAATATGTAGGGTGAAAAATGATAAAGCCTGAAATCAAGCGCGTGTGTGATTGTAAAATTTGTCAGAAGCGCAATATTCAATGCAAAATCAGAGCATTTTTGAATCATACATATACAGTATTCATGCAATACAGAGTCACAATTTGTTATTTATATTTAGTCGCTCAATATCGGGCATATCATCTGTATCGGTCCCTGCTTCGGACGGGAGTCGCGCGTTGGATGCCAGTTCCAGAACCGCAACCCATCTGAATTAAAAGATGATTTGTGCACGGTTCGGCATTCAAAAAAATTATCCGTGGCGGAAAGTTCAACCCTCGTCAAAAATGGGGTCTAAAGTACTGAGCGAGCTAGACGCACAAAACCGAGGTCACACCTGGCGATCGAAGCGCCCTTGCTCGCCGTTTTGGGACTTATGCGGTGAGGCTATGGTCGAAATTCACTGATAACGATCAGCGTGGAAGATTGTTTCCAGACAGCTAACAAAACAACTTTTACGCTGGTCAGAGTTGTGGCATCAGCACACCTCGAAAAGTCCGTGACGTCACGCGCCAGACAAATGAAACATCGATTCTGATCGCCAAGTTCAATCGTTTGTACCGTGATAGAAAAAGCTCCCGGGTGGGCGTTGAGCCCGTGGTTGACACAACCAGGGTTGGGCAAAAAAACGAGGTTTTTTTTTTAAAAAAGCGCCTGGTCGTTTTTCGTTTTTTTTAAATCCTGAATTTCCTTGATTCTCCCAGATTTTTCAGGGAAAGTACTCTGATTGTCAAGGAAAATCAATTTTTTGTCCCATTTTTTTCAAAAAATTTTCGACCAATTTTTACTTTGTCGAGATACGTCGATATACGGAGTTTGACTTTCAATGATGACCCCGGCTAAAGTTGGTCCCATGATGCGGGTCTGATATGGGATCTTAACAACTCGCTAGAATTAACAACTCGCTAGAAAAGGGTTGAAACCCGTTTATTTTGCCTCAGAACACATAGAATTACTTTATTTAACCACGTTTTCTTCCCAACATGAGCGTTTTCCAATTTTTTTGGGGGCATATTTTGGTCATCTGGGCGTTTTAAAAAAAACATTTTTTTAAAAAAAAACGTTTTTTTAAACGATTTTTTGAAAAAAACGTTTTTTGCCCAACCCTGGACACCACCAAAACCAGTGCACCAGACCACTAAGCTACAGACGCACTAACTTTGCTTCGTCATCCTCCGATTGTGCTTTGAGGAAATAGACACGATTCTGATGCGTGATCTTGAAGGTGTTTGGCTGCGTGTTGTCGATCTTGAGACTGCAGCCGGGCAGCGGTAATGCCGTCAGAGCACTCGCGTCCTGAAAATGTATGCATAATGGTCATGGTAATGACATTGTTTTTTTGTCGTTTTTTTCACTTCTCCCCGTGACCGCATGTTCATCAGGGGAACCCCTCCAGCAATAAGATCTACTGGTGGGGCTTTTTGGAGGCAAATTTGCCAGAGGGCGTTCGCACTGACGAGCCCTGGCGCCTCGTTCTCTCTGCGAAACAGACCAACATTACTGCACTCAGCACATTCGTCTTACGCATAAAAAAGTCCCAGCGAAACGCGCACAAAGACAATCGTATACCTCGGGCGTGTTGTATGTGTAGAGCACGAAATCCGACCGAACGACCAAATAACGTTGCACGGGTGGCCTGCCCTTGGTTGATGAACGCAACTCCAGCACACCACTGTAGATGCCCGGCTCACCAGCTGGCACCTGAAGATACGCACAAGGGTAGACCTTAGTGTCTGCACGTCATGTATGGTACATACTGCAGCTTTTGTGCGCAAGTCAAACGTTCTAGGATGTGTATGACACGCGGTCACTCCGCGTTCAGGCCAGTTTATGCGACGACTTGAGTCTACGACAATAGAATTAGCCGAACTCTGAGGATCACTTTAGCCACAGCACTCACAGCCAACAAATCCGCGCGTTTCGGTATCGATTGATCAGCAGTCATGTTGCTCGCGGTGTCCATGGCTGATGTTTCATCGTTGACACACGATTTGCATTTGCGCTTGTCGCCCTTATTGGCCTTCGACTGATTGACTAGACATTTCTTGCACACCGTCTGCAAACATAATCAGATCTGGGTGGAGTAACTTAACAGGAATATAGGCGGTGCACTACAGATCTTCGTCAGTGCGCAAACGAAGTACCATATGACTTGAAACCAGCTGACAATTGTGTCTGTCAATATATTTTCGAACTTTTTGCACAGATGGTATGTATGTGGTCAAGGTGGTGGCCATCGTCATCACTACAATTCTCCAATCGGATATGACCACCTTCTCACAACAAAAGCTGAGTACTAGTCTGGGTATATCTCATTTCTGTTATCATGCCCACCGATGCGCGCAACGCCACACCCCCCAAGATGGTTGCCAACTAATAAAACATGCAAGCAACAAGTTTTATCAGTAATTTTCCCACACTCACCATGGCACAATAATCACACGTGTACGCCTTGGCGCTGAACATGCCCAGAATTGAGCCCCGTTTCGTCAGTGATGTTTCACAGATGGCACAAGTGTCCTTTGCACCCTGATTGGCAGCAGTCGATGGGTCCTGTATTATCAGGGAATCCAGTTTGAACAAAAATTCTGATTTGTTGCATTTGCGTGTGGTGCTTTGTTTATTCTGCATTTTTTATCTCGTTTCTGCAAAAAAAACTAACGTCCGTTAATTGTTTGATGTCTTTTTTCTTAATTCGCGATGAGCGGGAAAACGCTTGTTTCATGAATTGCCAGGATTTTCGCGGGAAACTTGGCTGAAACCTCTGCTCGTAATTTTTGGCTTGTGTGTTTATCATCTCGTGGTGTTTTTATTTGTGATGAACAACAAACTAACAATTAAAAAAATCCAACCTCGTTAAAGCTGATCTTCTGTGATCCAAGTGTCGACTTTCTGAATCTTGTATCGTTTACGACAGCCCAAATGTCGTTCATCCAATTGCTTTTCTCCTGCAATTAAATTTGTTCTCAATTTTTTTATATAAATATGAACTGACAAAGTCTATGATGATCAGTTTTCAATTTCAGCCACAAACGATTACCGTGGAGCAAATTCGCGTTAGGTACCCAAAAGAAAAGAAAGTCGAGAAAATCGAACTTTTTCATTAGCTGCACACAACTCCAGTGGTCCACGATCGGGACTTCGAACGTAGAACGTGTACTGCCGGTCCAAACGATCGCCTTCGCACACCTAAAATTAAAACAATTGATATTTTTGCGAGAAAATGCCAATATCAAGTTAAATTTGAAGACTCCTTTTTAACCTGCATGTATTGAGCGTCGATAATCGCCCGCAGTTTGTACTTCGCCCGACCAGGCATCCGTCGCTCGCTACAGACCAACAGCATGTCGTTGAACTAAAAATTTTAAAAAACTGTTAAAAGAAAATCATTGAGCAAAAAAGTGCAAAGAAAACTTTACCAGAAACAAGTATCGTTGTTGTTCCTCGCCGGATCGGGCCGACAATTTCAACAGCTTGCCTTGACGCACCAATTCACGTGACGGCGTCAACAAATTGGTGATCTGATTGTCGAGCTGCTCCTGGACGGCGATCACGTCCTTGTAGCGATCCTGCCATTACATAGTGCCGTGAAACATCAGGGTGCTCTGGACGACTTGTAGTTCATTCCGTCACTGACGATGACATGGTGCACCACCACCGCACCCATTACTGGATCACAATATATACTTGATCACAAAGCGCAAAGCGCAGCATCGCAACACCCTCATTCTCCAGCATCGATTATTGATGTTTGATGTCACATATACACGAAGTTTGAGACCCAGCAAGCTGTATATATTGTGATACATCAGTTAGTAGGGCCTGTGGCTGGTTCTGACGATTTTTTGTGCCTTTTGCACCAGTAGTGATGTTTTACGCGAGTGATAGCACACGCGCATCGCGCTTTTCGGAGGTCGATTAAATACATACTGTAGGTGTTCACACCCAATGAGGCATGGCACCTCGCCCGTCGGTGAAAATAGGTCGAAACGGGACATGCACATTTCACTGCAAACACAGTGGCTCAACACTTGATATGCATTGAAACATCACCCGCACCATTTTCCTCATAATTTCATTGGAATGCTCAGCGGCCTTCAATGACAATTGTAGTGCCTCCTTTGTATCATCGTAGTCCGGATGCCCGGCCGGCAGATATTTCATGTATTCCTGGATGGAAACTTTTTTGTTTTTCCTTCTTTTTCATTATTATTTTTCAAATCTTTCAAAAGAAACAAACTTTCAACATCAGATGATAGCGCATCACACGTTGAACCGGCTCGATCAAGTGCGAGTGCAACGGTAGATTCTGGCATTCGGGGATTTTCTGAGAAAAAATGACCAAAAGTTAGCAAAATATTTTGATATTTTCAAAAAAGTAGAATTTGAACAAAGCAGTAGTCCCACCTCAGTCTCCTTGACGATTTCCGCAAATTTCGGATTGTTTCGCTGCAGCGCAATAAAGGTCTCCTAAAATGACATTATCCAAAATCTACAGCAATTCACATACCGTAACGACTAACTACAGTAATCCGCCTGGGGTAAATACAGTGCCGATAAAGTCATTCAATCACCTGTGCCTTCGTGAACGAATGCGTGTATTCGGCGTACATTTTCAGAAACGGCGCCTGTTGCTTGACGGCGTTGGCGATCTGTTTGGTCTGATGCCAGTCCCGTCGGCACTCCATTAATTTCGGCAGAAAATGATCGTGGTGAAAACTGAAAGTGTAAATTTTACCTGAGATTTCAAGGAAATTTTATAAAAAAATAGTGGCCATTCAAACCAACGTGTAGAGCGAGTGTATGGTGGTGAACACTTTGGCGATGTCCTTCGGCGAAATGAATGGCTCGCGTTCGTTCTCGTTCTCTATCTTTTCGCGAAACATCTGAGGTTCAGATTATCGTTTTTGGCTTTTTTTAAATTTTTAAACTCTGTGAAAAATTAGTCTGCGAAGAATTATAATCATGGCTTGATCCTGCCTCACTCTACATAATTATTATGAAACATTTTTTGTTGTTGAATGCCTGGTTTTGCATGCAATCATGGAACCACATCGCTTGGAATTCGAAATAACTTTTCCTGCGTGGCTAATACAACACAATCAAGCCATGTTACAACAAAATATAGAATTAGCAATCACCAACCTAAAAATGCGTGAGTTTTTTTATCAATGCATGAGAACTTTTTAACCTTACCTCCAACAACTGCAATCTTTTCACGTAGCGCTCCTCCGAATCAACCAACTCTTTGGCGGCGCGCCACGCTTTCTCCTCCTGACTGATCGCTTTGGCGTTCAACTGAAAGTATTGTACTTTGAAAGAGAAAATATTTAAATAAATAGAAGAGAAAATCAACTGACCGTCAAATGCGGCACCGATCGTTTCTGATCGTATGTGACGAGCGCCGTTTGGTCTTCGCTCAATTCGCTCTTCGCATCGCTCTCAATGTCGTCCTCCGCCTCCGAATCCTATTAAAGGCGGCTGGACGTAATTTGAGTTTTTAAAGGGAGCGAGCAGTTTTATGACTTCGGTTTCTATTTTTACGTTTTCAACTGGTGAAACATCAGGTTCCGAGTATAACTCGTCTTCGTGAGTTTTTGATGCGAGCGGAGGGCTTTTTCCGTCTGTGCTGCTGGGTCCTGGTCTCAGGCCGGAATCCATTTCAATTTCAATTGAAGAATTATCGTCAGGTTCAGTTCTGGGTTCGGAATCAGCAACTTCTGATGATGCGTTTGGCACAAGCGTGCCAACTATGCGATCTGATAGACGCTTGATGACTTTACGGTTCTGATTAGGCATAATCTAACAGAGTTTGGAAATTAGAAAATGAATGTAATTGAAAAAAATGAATCAATTCAACCCACATTATCAACCGAGCTATCCTGTCCACTGAGCAATTTGATCTTGTACTTGCCCTTTGGTCCCGTGTACTCAACCACAGCGCGGGTGCTCGCTGCATTTGTGTGACCGTTTATATACGTCGTTCGACTCGTCTTGCTCGATTGGACCAGTTTTCGACGACGGGTGACCTTGAAAATCAGTGTACAGTCTGCAGTCTTTATGGCGACATGATGCGGACCAAGGCATTGCCTAAGGGTGGCCGGCCACTATAAGAGACGTTGGACTTGAGCTTACATGATGCATGATATTTTATAACTCCTGTGAAACATCAGCTGGCTAGACGCTAATACACGATAACACCTCAGCTCGTGTGAGGTGTATTCCGTCCAAACGGCTTAAAATTCGAGCGGACTCCGAGCGGTCTTGAACCCGGACTTCTGTGTGAGCGTGGTATCCGAACGCACACACCACTGCGCCACTCACCGTTCTCACACCATTCTTCACCTCCTCCACTTCCTCCACATCACCACCGTCATCGTCGTTGATCTGTGGCCCTTCGAATATCGAACGCGGCAATTGGGTTCTGTGATGTGTGCGTATAATTTCAGTTTCGTCTGTGTATAATATTGGACAGCTTTTGTCACCGATTCGGCGACGCGGCCTTTGCCCTTTGCACAATAATGATCATGATGTTTTACGGTGTATGCACACTGATGATTGCATGGTACACAGCCCGTCTGCGAAAACCATGCAAAAACGGTGGCAGGCAGCCAAAACACACTGCAGGCTATGGAGTTGTCTCCGTATTTTGATCTGGCGCTGTTTCGCGTAGATAGTAAACCGCAGCATGCCGCAAAAAAATCACAATGACTTGACGAAAATTGAACCTCCCCTACTTCCCACACCCGACACTCGTTGTACCCGAACCAGTAGTCCCTACAGAGCGAGATACTGGCGTGTGGTCAATGCACAACAATATCATGTCCAAAAAATGTGGACAAAACAAAAAACACGCCGAAAACTATTATGGTCAGCACCAACCTCAAATTTCTGAACTGCGGAAATTTGTCAATGAATTCATTCCTTCTCTGCTGCAATAATTGATTGAATGTTTCCTGTGTGCGTCTGAGCACCTCCTGTATTTCGCGATCCTGCGCATTCGCGGGGTCGAATGTGATCATTTTCTGACCATCGCTGACGTACGCGCCACTTTTCACCTGAATTTTTTTTACGAAAAGTCTCTGCTTTTTAATATAACATCGTGGCAAATGGGTGTTTTGATCCCCTGCGCGTGCATGGAACGCTGTCCAAAGAGCCAGAAATGTGATCTTTCGTTCAGACCGACAAGTTCCGTAAATCTAGAAGTGATCTCATCGAAAAAAATCGCGTGACGTCTCACTAGGACGGATCTGATCTGACATCATCCATCGATATGACCTTTTTTTACAAATGATTCCACTAACTATGAAGTCATCGTCTTCCAATGATTTATTGTACAAATGCACATTGCCACACATGACCGTGTTGGAGGTTTTGGGCGCGCTGTTGGACTCTTTGGTCACCGTCGCACTTTGACCCTGACTGAACAAGGACAGAATATTACACTCTTGCTGGATAATTTGAAAATGTAAAACAATCGAAATCCTGACCTGAACTTTCCCTCGGTCGTATCGTCCACGGTCTTCTGGTCGATGATGTTGCCCTTCTCATCGCGAATTATCATCACTCGCTTTTTCACCTGCGCAGCGGTCGTGTTTTAATTGCGTTTCACACAAAACATGTATACATAAAGCTCAAATCGGATAGGTTCATGACAAAGTGGCACACCAGGTCATCGTCAGTGCGGAAGCCTCAATGTCCCAGCGATTAATCCAATTGTCGTGTTCTCAAAGTATACTACAAAATTAATTTATGTGTTTTGAACCACAATCCTCACAATTTTTGTCTCAGTTCGCTTGGTGGTGGTATGGTGTCTGGTGGATTTACTCCTTGTCGTATCTTTACGCCTTGATTTAGCAGGGTCCCTTTTTTCATCCAGGACATGCTCTAATGACGAAGACCGTGGCGGGGCCCGTCCCCACGTGCGTTGACTGCCACGGTAGCGGGATGTGCTGAACATCATATTGCTGACAGCGCGCGGCAATTCAAATATTTTGGAGAATTTTTGGAAATTGTGAGGTTCCAGTTTAGTGCTGATGCTTGCTTCGAAGTGCGACCGGCCGATGCACCGATGTGTAAAAGACGGTGATTCTTGTGGAACCTG
>JASAMV010000593.1:0-29150 GCA_030248065.1 Rhynchonema sp. JSB1_4
TGAACAAAATCGTTATAAAGTAACCAAGTTCGCACCCAAAAATCAATGAGCTTTGGTCAAAAATTTACAAATTACAGAAAACATTCAAGGCTGTTTTCTGGATTTGCACAATCAGATCATGTAGAGTAAAATAACGAGAAAATCAACCTCCCCACCTCGAGCGTTTCGCCAAATTCCCAGGCAAATAATTTGTCGACAGGCGGAAAATGGTGAGCGAACTCTTGCGCCCAAAGGGCAGCGACTTCGTTGTTGCTCGTCGCTTCGCGCATTTCGTCGATCCTCGGCGTTTTCATGCAGAAAAATCTGCAACAATTGCTGACTCATTGAAGATGAAATTGGGCATGAAAAAATTAATTAATTGATTAATTAATAGGTCCACCGAAATGACGCAACAAACATAACAAAGTGCAAAAGACACAAATAACCCTTCCCACGCCATTCGAAGAACACGGTTACTTACGCGTCTCACCAAGTGATAACCTCCATGCTCAAGAACGAACCTAACAGCTTCGGATCGGACATAATGTTCGACGCTGTTGTACTCGATCTCACCAACTTTGAATGTGGCTGAATAGATCGAATGGAACACACTTGATGGAGAAAAGCACAGCATCTGAAACATTAAATTATGGTATAGTCCGTCCATCAGCTCGTGTCACTTTGTGATGCTGCTGGCCGACTTGTTCCCTTCCTCCACGTTCTAATGAAAGAGAAATTGAGTTTTCGAAAAAATTATTTTTGCTCCTAAATTTTGGTTTTACGAAATCGACGTGTTTTATCCATTTTAATTTAATTTAATCTTAAATTTGATCGAATTCAATCTTTTTCGACACATTTTATTAGTTTTTTAGTTTTTTTTCAAAATCGGTCACACTCAATTTCTCTTTCATTAGAACGTGGAGGAAGGGAACAAACCAGCCAGCAGCAACACAAAGTGCCATGAGCTGGTGGACGGACTATACGTTAACTACGGTTCCTCTCGTGCACATGCTTGCATAGCAACACCAAACGTACGTGCGATGATTGTTGTGCGGTAAACCAGGCGACATTCGGCGCAAACATCAATCTCAAGTTGCTGTCGGCCAGGTCCTGTTCCTAAAACACACATCGAATTTTTAAGTATCTGCCAAATAACCAACTGCCATCTCCCAAAATGCCAGACTGCAAGCAGCGCACCGGATCAGCTTCAGTCAACAGCCGTTCCCTGAGTTGCATCAACATGGTGCCCGTTTTGTTCTTGCCAAAATGCGCCAATGCGATCGGATAGTCGTCGTCACCCAGCATCCAGTTGAGCATCACTTTCGACGACATGTACTTTTTGGACAGCACATGCTGCACCTCGATCTCGTCGGTGCCAATCGACCAATCCTGCGTACCACAATGACATTTGGGAATGATTAAACAGTTTGGTCATCGCATTTGTCTTCGTCGTTTGTGACTTTTAAAAATCCAACAAAAGCTGTTTCATTACGTTTACTAAGTTCGAATGATCTTTACCTATGCCAAGTCTATGCCACAGCGCTTGCCCGCACAAAATTAATACAGCCCTAACCCATGTCAGGTATTTTAATGGCTAATGCGCGCTCGATACCGACCTGATCAAACGATGGATGTGTTTCAATGAGCACTGCCTGTCCGGTGGCCAGCAGCAGGCGTCTGACGGTCGGGAATTGCTTCACTTTCGCCTCCATCGCTGTCGCGTACCATTTCGTCATCTTTTTCCACACTCGATTCACTCTCTTTTCCTGCAAATAATTGTGGCAGACTTAATTTGGATCAAACATTCCCAGCATTTCTTCCCTTGTAACAAACGCGCACAGTCTCAGCATTTTCACTATGACAGTCCAAGTCAACGGTCTTTATTGTGACCGAAAACCCGTCAATAATCTAGCAACCACAGCAACTCGTTTCGAAAACAATAACTATCGTGATCAAAACTATCGTACCAATTCACGATCCAGTCACAAAAAACAGTAGATTGTAGGTGGATAATTAAGCTCACCTTCACTTTCTTTGCATCGACCGCGGCCGACGTGCATTTAGCGGCCACTTGCCACACAATGCCCGGGTCTACTGTACATCGCAATTTGTGCACGTCATTGGTGTCGAGTTTGAGTTTTCGGCACAATTTCTCGTACACGTAATGTTCGACGGATCGATAGGAGCATTTCCGCACGAAAAACGGTGTGGCGTAGTTGTTGCTCAACGGACGAAAGATGCCCGTCAGCGATAGAAACTGATCGTTGACTGTCAAACCAAATGTTTCATTGGCTTGGGGCTCGCGCAGCGAACGGGCCCGTTGCGTGCGGATAGATTCACGTAATGTCATCAGAAACAGCCCCAGTTTGTTGCGGCCGATCATCAGGTCGGGACACGACAGAGGGTTTTGTATCTGAAATATTCGCAACAGCAAGTTGTATGATTTGATATTACTAACGCGCAGTGTCTTTCAGCGCACTGTCATAGTTTACATTACACGTTATAATGAGCAATTCATTCCAGGAAACAGCAACGCACATCCCACCACCCAAGTCATTGGTTGTCAGCAACAAAGAATGCAACGCACCCATTGCAACAACATGGACGACTGAATGCCCTTCTGCTGTCGCCACAATTTGAACGTGTTCTCGTCCATTCCAATGCCAAAATCGGTGTCGTGCGGATCGCACACAATCAACAGCGCATCGCCCGTCAACAGCAGACATTTCTCGAACATAGAATCGCACGATAGGCGCAAACGCAGGCCTGGACTCACACGCCAAATTATATTTTCTAACCAAAACGCACCAAGAAAAACAGCACTACGCTCGTCCTTTCACCCTGGGCGATAATATTTCTAAGAGTTTTGCTTTAGCCGTTCGTGAATGTGACAATTGGTTCGAGGGCGGAGCTCTATCCCTCAATTTAGGTTTTTTTTCATTTTCACCGCTGGGAATATTCAGCCAACCTTTGTAAATGTACGATTCGCGACAGGCACGCAGGTAATCATGCAGTTTGTCGAATGTGACACCGGGCGGCATGTGACGTTTGATTATGTCCAGTGCCACACTGCCCACCTGTCCAACATTTGAGTGTTTGTTTGCAAAATGTTTCATTGAATATACGAACCAAGCCAACCGTGAGGCTGGGTGCCTTGACCACGTGCTCAATTTGGTGGTACAGACCGAGTTGTAGCAGCATCTGCACGTACGCAAAGTGATCAACGGACGGGAACTCAACGTTTCCATCTTTGATTGTGAACGCATAACCGCTGTGCAACGGATCTTGCTGGTTGCCGACGAGCAGAATCTGAAAATTTAACCAAGCTCTGCTAATTACAACTATTACCACCTACAGGTGCGGGTGGAAAAGAATCGGTTGATACACGGATTTTGCACTGACGCTGAGCTTTTGAATTTTTTGGCTTTCAAGTATAATTGCTATCATCATGAAACTGACCCGGATCTGACCAAACGAATTCCAAAACAACAGCAACTTCAACAGTTATTTTGGCCAAATAAAAAAAATCCTCAAACCATCGATGGCTGTGCCAATGGCTGAATGAACGCTGGTACGAATTCGATGGCCAAACAAAAAACCAAGACAACAGCTAAATAAGACCGAAAGAAAAAGTGGACAAAGAAGGGTTACTGCACGTCTCAACCCAACCCTGCGCACCGATGATCGCCTAACCACAAACCCGTGGAAGGAGCGCACGTCCAGTTTTGGACACTAAATGTGATCGTCACCTTCTGGGAACGGAAGCAATGAAGCCGCTTATGTAAAAGCTTAGTTTCGGTGATATGTGATATCCTCGTGATATGTGATATTATTTGAGCTTAGCTTTGAGCGGTTGTAATTGTTAGTGCAGGCCGTTCGGGTCTTTTGCCCCACATATGGAATTTCTTCCGAAGTTGCCAGCAGATTAATAATTAATAATAAAGAATCGGTTTCCTGCGGGAAAAAAACCGGCCCAATTTTTTGGACCGAAACGGGCAAAATTTTGTCCTACTTTTGACAAAACAATGACGAACGACTTTGACTCCAATTTTCAACATTCTGGAGGCCCATCAATGCCGAAGTGTCATCTGGAGGTTAGAACCAATGTAACTTGGAGATTTTGAGCAGTGTCTATCTATATCTTCAATGGCACACTGTGTCTTTGCATTATGCTTCACAATCACAGCAGTTTTTGGGGCCCAAGTCCAAATACCCTGTACCTAGTATTTTACCTGTCATTTGTTAGGTGAAAACAGGCCGAAAGGGGCAAAACTCACTGCTATACCATCATCATTATTAATACCCTGTCCTGCACCGGAAATTTTCCGGTTTTTTCGCTTTCTGTGCAGTTTCTTTCACAAAATTTAAGGAGCCGGTATTTTCACACTTTGTCCCGCTACCACCACGCCGTGAACATTAAGCATGGAGCTAGTAGTAAATGGTTTGTGCACGGTGTGGGAGCGAGGCGAGATGAAGGCCTGCTCTCCGCTGCTCGGATAGGACCGGCCCCGGCCCGTTTCCTACTTCTGAGACATGCCATAAATTATACCGCTTTCAGCACACAATTAGGCCAAAAGTAAGCGAAAATTAGTGCTTTTTTAACATTTGCGCCCAAAATGGGCCTAAAGTGCTCATTATGGGCATGTTTGCTATTGCTTGTGAGAAAATGGCGTCGAAAAACACCGATTTTTGCCTTTGAAATGCAGGCATAAAATTGCTTGAGAGCTACGATTTTTAATTTTCCCGGCACTTTTAGGCAGCTAATTTTTCCGGTACCGTAAAATCCTAAATTTAAAGGGGTTCCACTTATGACTGACTGACCCCATCTTGGGGGCTCTGTTCCTGGGGAGGAATTCTATTCCGGGGTGGGGCCCACCCCGGAATAGAGGGTGGGGGGCTTCTGTTAATCTCTCCCAAATCTGAAAAAAATTGTTCCCAGAAATACACCTCAAATTATATTTGAAAGGGGTTCATTGGCTAATAATCTCAATTATTCGTGTTTATTCATCAACAGGAGGCGCATTATATCAAACGAATAATAAACAAACGTGCGTACATGTACCAGTATAACGACAAACGACTAACTGAAAACAAAACTGTTAAAAAAACGTTTTTTTCGGAGCTCGGTAATTTTCGAAAAAAAATTTCTCGGAAAATTACCGGTAATTTATTTTTCAGAGAAAATGTGTTTTTCGATCAGAAAATGGCGAGAAATTTTGTTGAGGCTTCGAGCCTATGTTATAAAATCGTTTTAAAACGGCCGAAAACCGCTGAAAGCGACCCTTTTTTGTGCGTGAAACATGCAGGCAGGCGGCGATTAACAAACCATAAGCAAAGCAAAACTTGCTCAAAAAACGGGCGCTTTTAACTTCGGGAATTCCTTAAGATTTGGAAAAAACGGTTTTTCGAAAAAAAACCGTTTTTTCCGAAAATATAAATTACCGTAATTTTAGTCACATATGTACCAGTACCTCTGAACATCTATCAGGCGTTTAATGCCAAGGGGATTTCATTTGGGCAGCTCTATTCCGGGGAGGGGTTCTATTCCAGGCTCTGGGGGACTTATTCAGTAGTGTCGTTGGGGAGGGGGAAGGGGGTTACCCCCTAGTATCCGGTATTCGGTATCTTGATTTTTTACCCTGACTTTTTGTCCAGGGGCATCCTGCCCTGGGTTACCCCCTAGTATCCGGTATTCGGTATCTTGATTTTTTCACCCTGACTTTTTGTCCAGGGGCATCCTGCCCAAAAATTTTTCCGAAAATCGTAAAAATTGCCCATTTTTTCCTCCAAAATGCTCAAAATCGCTTGCTCGCGCAAACATAACCCCAAAATGACCATCAATTTTGCTCAATTTTCTTCAAATAAATTGAACTTTTTGAACAACCACCCTTGGGTATCCGAGATTTTTTATTTAGGTACCACAACCGCATCAACCCACCACGACCAAGACCAACACAACACTTACCCTTTGTTGCGTCAAAGATGCCATTGCAGTTCCTTTTCCTTATGCTTGCTGCTTCATTTCCTTCCCTCGGGATTCGCCGCTCATTTACTGGAAAGGAACTTTCTTCTTCGTCCTTTGCGTTATCTGAAACCGCGTTCCACTACGATATGTTGTTGTTTGTTTGTTATTCGTTTCGTTTTCGGTTTCGCTCCGCTTCCAGAGGTGGGAATCAGGCAGGCCCGAACGGTCGGAACGTCGGGCCGGAATGGTCCGCCCGAAAAGGCCCGACATCATCGAATTTCAATAAAAATCGTGACTTTTTAAGGTGAATTAGCCAAAATTTCTTGCGATTCAGCATCAGCAGCTTAGGTTAAACAAAAAACTGTATTTTTGCACCAAAAAAATTTCTTCAGCCCGGCCCGACTGTTCGGGCCGGAAACCTCGGCCCGGCCCGATTCCCATCAGAGTTCGGTACGAAGCAAAAGGAAAAAAATTTCGTTTTTTTCATTTTTGTACCCAAAGAAAAGGAAAAAATATAGGAAAAAAATGAAGCAATAGGAAAAAACGTTATTTTTTTGGAAAAAACGAAAAATCGAAAGAAAAAAACGTCTGTCCAGCAAAAAATGAAATTTCTTCTGAGACGAAAGACACTGTGAGACGTGTCCGTTCCTCCGTGAAATTGAGACGATTGAGAGTTGAGTAGTTCGTTTTCCATTCCATTTCATTGTTAATCAGCGTCTTTTTCTTGTGTGTGAAGTTTTTTCTTTTATGTTGGGGCGATATCTTACTCCAAACAAATGCATTAAAAACGATAAAATTTTATGTTTGGAGCCCAGTCTGAGAACATGAATATGGTGAATTGACGAGGTCATGTCATTGTCCTCTGAAACAGTTGTTTCCTATCTCGTTGTATGATTATTCATGATGTTGATGACTGAATTTCTTTGTTTCAGCTCGGGATTGGGATTTTTGCATTGGCAGGAGGCGACGAAAAACAAGGTCTACCCGTGTGTCATACAAATAAATGCTGTTATAGAGACAAAAATAGCTTTTTTCATCTCAAACTGGCTGTTTTTTTATTATGGAAAGAAAAAAATAGCAAAAAAACGGTCATTGAGATTGAGAAAAGGAAAAATTTTTTTCCTTTTGTTTACCTTTTTTCTTATAAGGAAAAAATGAGCAAAAAATTTTTTTTCCGAACTCTGATTCCCATTCCCACCTCAGACTTTAGTCGCTCGTCGGCAGAGATCGAAAACGGGCCGGGCCGGGACGCGATTTTGGACTTGGCCGACCGGGCCGGGGAGGGCCGAAGATTTGGGGGACCGGGCCAGGCCGGGCCGAGCAGCCCGGCCCGGTATGCCTAAATTCGAACGAAATTACCATTTTTTGAACCAAGATTTGCAAAGTTTTTGCGCTTCGTGCAATAACATTTCCTAATTCTTGATCTTTTCAGTCATCGTTTTGAAAGAAGCAGTGGTGTAGCTACCCATACCCAGGCCTTTGCAATCAACCCACTGTACAATAAACCATACCACCAAAAAAGCCTGCCTGCAATCAACGCAACCTACTATACCTACTCTACCTACCGACCGGTCGAGCCAGGAGGGGGTGTTCGGGAACAAAATTTTTGTGCACACATTGATGAGAATCTACTCTTAATCGCTAATTTCGCGCGTCAGCGTCACGCGCGATTTTTCGCCTATATGGAGTGAAAAATACCGATTTTAAACAGGCATGGGGGCAATACAGATTTTTTGACCCAAGCCAATACCCAATACCCAATACCAGAGCCCACCCCCAATACCCAATACCTCAAATGGGACCCAACCCAATACTCAGGTTGAGACCCAATACCCAATACCGACCCAATACCTAAAAATTCCAAACTTTTTTTAAAAAAAATGGGTCTGTTTTGGGTTTTTGATCGAACACTTAGTAAAATATGACTGAATTTCTCATTCTTCTTAACATTGCAGCTAAAAAAATAGCGATTTCAAAGGCTAAAAAATTCAAAACGTTTCACCATTTCAGGGCTCTGAGAAGAAAAATAGGGCAAAACGGTGGTATTGGGTGGCACTCAAAGCACCCAATCCAATACCCAATACCTAATACCAGGACCACACCCAATACCCAATACCCGCACCCAATACCTGGTATTGGGTATTGGGTACCCAATACCAGGTATTGGGTGTTGGGTGATATTGGGTATTGGGTATTGCCCCATCCCATGCCTAATTTTAAACCATGTTGAGCCAAAAATTATACCTACCGTAAAACCTAAATAGAAGGGGGGCTCTATTAACTCACTGACCCCATTTTGGGGGGCTCTATTACGGGGGGGCTCTATTCCGGGGGACAGTGTTGGAGGTGGGGGGGGGTGTGGGGAGGCCTCTATTAATCCACTGACCCGAACCTGAAAAAATTGTTCCCAGAAATACCCCCAAAAACCCCTAGAAAGGGGTTTGAAAGGATTTTTTTCGCTTGTAATCGCATTTATTCGTGCGTGTCTATTGGTCAAAGAGGCGTATTATGTGCTCTGAACGAACAAGAAACGTGCATAAATGTACCTGTGCTGTGCTCCACTATCAAGCGTTAATACACTACTGTATAGGGGATGTTACTTAGGGGGGTTCTATTAATTCACTGACCCCTTTTTGGGGGGGGGCTGTATTACGGGGGGCTCTATTCCGGGGGGGCTGTATTTAGGTTTTTACGGTACTACTGTACCAGCCGTGGCGGCGACTTACGTACCGCATCAGGATGGCGCGTCAATCTACCTACCTACCACGTACCTACCCCTTCTCCCCAGCTGCACCAGTGAAAACAAGTATTCTGCAGAAAATTTTCGAATTTTTTTCGACTTTTTTTTGGACTTTTTCAGTTTTCGGCACTTGAAAATTGGCTGACCGCAAGCCAAAACGGGCCGGGCCGGGCCGCACTTTTCGCCGACCGGGCCGGGCCGACTGGCCCGACTTTGCCCAGCCCGTTTCCGGTCTCTGCTCGTCGGTCAAATCACTCTGATCTCTTTCTTTGGAAGGTGGAGGAGGAGAGGATATCCAACTCTGGATTTCTCTTTCGTTCAACTTTTGGCTCAGGCTTCGATTCAGGCTTAGGCTCAGGCTTAAGCCCCAGCCAGGAAGACCTGAGCACATTTCTCATGCCCACGCCTAATTTAAAGCCTGAAACGAGAGCTCAACACATAGGATATGGCAGTTTCGCGTCAGTTGGATTCCGTTTGTGTGAGTTCTATCTCCGCATTATTTTGTCCGTGTGTAACGTGCAACTCAGCAGCTTCCAACTTTTTTTGTGATTCGCGATTGAAAGCAAGGGCTGAAAATTAGGCTCATTGAACTAAAAAAACTAATCTCCCACAATCCTGACGGGGGAATCACCGTGTGGACTTGGAAACTGAGCAGTCACAGACAATAACCTGTGTGGGTAAAATGTGTATGTGTGTTCGAGGCAGTTGGAGGTGTGGGCGGGGTGTGCTCTGCCGCGGCTTCATGGTGTTCACCGGTTCCTCCGTATTGTCTGGTTGTACATTTGCCAAGTTGCAGCGGACAATTAGGTTTCAAATTTTATTTAGTTCGTTCGCACAAACCGGAAGCACCCTACGAATCAGCGATACTCAGTAGAATGAAGCGGACTGAACCACGAACAGCCGACGTTCGTTGTCCAAGCAACTGTTGGCCGACTGGAATATTTGGCATTAACACGACGCATTCGACGCACATAACCAATACCGTCGTCATAATGCCAAATTTTGCACTTACAGTTCAAACAGCATAAAGAAAACAAAGCAACTTTCTCCTGCAGTTTTACTTCTTGTCAACACCCAAAAATTTAGACGGTAATTTATCATGCAGATTTAAATCATTCCTCTTGCCTAATCAGGCGACAATTTTGCAATGGAAATGGTTTGCCTAAAATTTGATTGAACTACTTTTCAAGTCATTCATTTCTGTAGATGTTGAAGTTTAGGGATTGTATTCGATCGGCAGATTCTTGCGACGCACCATGCCGTCACCCTTGAAGTTGATGAACGGTGAACGGTGGATTTCCATCTTTTGATGCCAGAAACTCGGAAAACACTGTACCTGGAACCATTCGCGACGGAACTGCTTGGCGGCGCCCTCGGGTGCATTCGTCCATTCGAACGAGATGCGATCGTTGTTGGTGTCGGCCGTCGCTGCAAAATTCGGCACTCAACTTTGTGCAAGGAATCAAAAAACGAATCCCGATCGACCAACCGAAGTTGAACGGCTCACACGAGATGGTGAGCATTTGCGCCTCCTTCGGGTCCAGACATCCGCAGGGCGGTTGGACGTTGATGCGCTGCATGTTGGTCGTCTTCAGCGCCCAGCCGATTCGATGCGCACCGTTGTTCGTGATGCGAACGTTGTACACCTGCATTCATGTGTGAAACATCAAATGAGATTAGATTTGTCAGCTTTTTTCGGAAGAAACTCACGTTCTTCTCCGTGAACGGCGCGTTGTAGACAATTTTCCTGTCCGGCTCCGTGATGATGTCGGCAGGCATTTGAGCTGACATGATGATGATCCGATTCGAACTTTGTCGCTTGTTGTTGATGAGAAAAGATCAAAGTCGATGCTGTCGAGAAATTCGAGAATGAAAAAATATGCGAAACGTCACTGCTTATATAGTGCCCGAGTGATTACGTGGACGGATCACAGTAATCTCTGTTACGATATTGCAGCAGCAGGCCATACTGTTTTTCTTTCTCCTGGGAATTCAATTCCATCGTGAACGTGAATGCTCAATCTGCATGTATTTTACACTGCTTGGTTTCAGGAGCTTCGGAGTTGCGTATGGATCCCAACCAGAAGCTGGCCGGCACCAATGTTTCGTTACAGATTTAGGCACCCTACCAAACGACTACATGCCCTCCCTGCGTCCCTGGCAACTCCAGAAATCCGCCAACAGGCCGTACTACCTTTGATCCATTTTCTCTTGCACCATTGTCGTTTTCTCATCTCGGTTCGGTGTGTGCAGGTCTGCGATGGCACCCGGCTCCCAACCCAGGGATAAAATTACTGGACTCGGGTTGTGTTTTCGCACCACGCACAATCACAATCGTCCCCGACCACGCAGTTCCTGTTCCACGCGATTCACGGTACT
The DNA here is from genome assembly GCA_030248065.1 of Rhynchonema sp. JSB1_4. Classification (NCBI taxonomy): domain Eukaryota; kingdom Metazoa; phylum Nematoda; class Chromadorea; order Monhysterida; family Xyalidae; genus Rhynchonema; species Rhynchonema sp. JSB1_4. Next base: position 11,064 of record JASAMV010000593.1, read on the forward strand.
TCAAAATCAAATAAGAAAGAATTGGGCCGCCCAAAAATAAAAAAAGAAGCTTGTTTTGTCCAATTCCAGGGTAGTACTTGGGGGGGGGGGGGGGGGCCCCCCTTCTTTTTTTTTTTTTTTAAACCCACAACAAAAAAACCCAAAACAACAAAACCCCCCCCCTCCCCCACTGTCCAATTCCACACGCTTTCCACCGATTTTCTCTATGAACCAACTGACGCTATCAACACACAGCACCGACCGCCGGAATGCCGAAGTCCAAACGTCAAAAGGTTGATTCTGGCAGTTCGGATGAAACTGGTTGCTGGTGAGTGCTCGTATTTTAAGGTAATAAATTTGTTTTAAAAAAAAAATAAGCTTTTTTTTTTTCATAAATACAAAAAAATATATTAAAGTTATAAATTTTTTTAAAAAATATTATATAAAAATAATAACCAATAAATTTTTTAAATCGGGTGATGGGGAATCTGGTGCCGGAGAGGTAAGGAATGAGCCAGTGTAGTTCCTGGGGGAGGGGGTCCCCTAAGTCAAATTCAAATTTTCAAATTTTATCTGTAAGCTCACGCAAAGACCTTCAGGAGATCCGGCAAACACCTAAAAAAGAGACATATCAGTAAATAGCACACAAATTATAATCATGAATGATCAAACGACAAAACGTACCGGAGAGATTCAAAAACAACAAACAACACAGCAACGGCAGGCGATAAATCAGCGATTGATGGCGAACACGAGATGATAACAGACGTCAACAAAATTGATGATGGGTCAGTGTAGTTCCTGGTCCGGAGGGGGAGATAGCGGACCCTCCGTTTTTTCGGAGGGGGAGATAGTGTACCCCCGAGCAGTGGTGTAGCTACCCAGGCGGGGCGGCAACCTACTGTACCACCCAAAATGCGGGGCGGCAACCTACCTACTGTACCAGCCGAGCTAGGGGGGGTCGTACCACTTGGGGGGGGTCATCTGGAAACCGAAATTTTTTATGTCTAAATACTGAAGAAAATGTGGCCTAACCGCCTAACACACTAATTTCGCGCGCAGCGCGCGATTTTTCGCCTATTTACAGACAAATATGCTAATTTTATGCAATTTTAAGCCAAAAATGAATGTTTTGGGTGAAAAGTTAGGTGGGGCGGCAACCTACCTACTGTACCTTGGGGGGGGGGACCCCCGCACCCCCCCCAGCCACACCATTGCCCCCGAGGGGGGAAGGGGGGAAGACCCAAATTCGGGAAAAAGTCACTTTTTGAGGTAGAAAAATTTGACCTATTTTTGCCCCTTTTTGGAAAAAATTCTTCATAAAAAGGACATTTTGGCGACTTTTGAGAACATTGACCTAAAAATCACACATTTTTGGTATAAAAATGCCAATTTTAGGCCTAAAAATGCCTATTTTAGGCAAAAATTGGGGGAGATAGTGTACCCGGAGGGGGAGATAGGGGGATAGTGTACCGTATTGTCGGAAATAGAACCCCCCCATTAATTGAACCCCCCTAAATGGCTCGAAATCAAAAATAGAACCCCCCCATTAATTGACCCCCCCATTAATAGAACCCCACCCCCAACCTTCACCGTACCACTGATTAGTGGTATGGTAAGGCTGTGTTGTTGTGTCAAACGTTGTTTAAGCTTGCGTTTTCAGCAGAATACGGCTTTTTAAGCATAATTAACGCTGTTAAAGGCAGAAAATACCCTAAACAGGCCATTTTTAGGAGCATTATTAACAATGATTTTTTTCGTCGGGGGGCCAAATGAAAAATATAACCCCCCCAATAATTGACCCCCCCATAAATTGAACCCCCCCAAAATGACCCCAGTGAAAAAATAGACCCCCCGGGTTCTATTTCCGACAATACGGTACCACCTGAGGGGGAGATAGTGTACCCGAGGGGGGGACCCCCCTCCCCCCCCAGGAACTACACTGCCTAAGGTACACTAACCGCCGCGACCAAGGTACACCAGTACACTAACCGCCGCGCCAGGCAGAGATAGAAAGGAAAAAAAATGAAAAAAATTTCATTTTTTTCCTTTTTTTCCGAGGAAAAAATGGCAATCAAAAAAAGGAAACAAAAAAAATGAAAAAATGGTGATCGAGGAAAAAAGAAAAAAAGGAGCATTTTTTCGGAAAAAATGGTGCTCACTCGGTAAAAACTTCAATGCTTCAGCACAAGCGAAGAAAACATCTTCAAGATTCTTCAAGATCTGCGAAAGCACGAGTTAGTTTCAAGCTCAGTGGTTTTGGAAGGGGACGAGGGCGATTACTTTTTAACTTTATGGACAGGCTTTACCGTGTTCCCTAAAATACAAGCCCCCAAAAAATACAGCCCCCCTAAACGGGGTCAGTGAAACCCCCCCCTTGTATTTTAGGGAATACGTCGGTAACTGAAACTGAAATTGAGAAAAAACCGGTCTCTCTCTGCTACAATGCCGTCTTTCGAGGTTCACTATCCTCAATATATTTCATTCATTCATCCTCAATATATATTATTTCCAAATGTTCACAACCGAACTGTCTTGTTTTCAGCTCAATGGCTCGCCAGAATGTCACTGTGTCGATAAAATGTTCAGAAAATGTTGTTTTTCTTAGATGCCATTACGATATAATTTCGAAAAAAATGGTCGAAAAAAGGAAATATTTCCTTTTTTCCTGTTCGGAAAGAAAATGAGGGAAAAAAGTTTTTTCCTAACTGTGGCGCCAGGTACACTAACCACCTCAATTTTTGCCTAAAATCGGCATTTTTTGGCCTAAAATGGGCATGTTTTTAGGCCTAAAATGGGTGATTTTTAGGTGAATGATGTCAAAAGTTGCCAAAATACCCTTTTTATTGAGAACTTTTTCCAAAAAGGGGCAAAAATCGGTCAAATTTTCTACCTCGAAAAGTGACTTTTTCCTGGATATTGGTCTCCCCCCTTCCCCCAGGGAGGTACCCTAACCGCCGCGCCGGACCAGGAACTACACTGGAATGAGCTGACCTGTTGATTTTAGCCTGCTGAATATGAGTGGAAATTGGAAAGGTTGTGGCGCGTCAGCAGGGAAACGTGCGGTGCATTAGCATGCTCGTGTTGCAGATTTTGAACGTTGAATTCGAGGCATTTCCACTGATTGACGAAGACAAGGCTGGGATCTCGCTACTGTTACGCCAGGTTGGTGGTTTTACTTATCCTTGCGTTGGCAACTGGATAGCTTTAGCTGAGCATGTTTCCTGCGAGTGTGAAACGCATCGTGCGCAGCGTTTAGGCGGGCTGTGAATTAATGAATTGCTCTGATATTTCAACAACTTCAACAGTCAATTTCGATGTTCAACCAGCAATTTCAGTGTTTCCTTCGTGCCAAAGTTGACACAGATCAGCTGGCGAGTGAGCTTATCGCACTACAACCACTTGGCTGTATCTATAAGGTTGGTTTCGAGTTGTTTTACACGCGTTTTCCGTTTCATAAAATTTTATTTTCTCGCAACGCTGTTGGTATTTGTGTTTTGCAATTATTCAGCAGTCGATATCAGACGATATTGACGAGGACGACGACGATGATGGTGTGTATGGATGTGTGTCGGTGATGCCGTTGACAAAAAATAATGTACGTAAGTGATTGTTGTTTGTTTGTTGCAGCACTTGCTTGGCTTGCATTGTGGCTCGGTTTATATTGAAAATGTCTCTTGTGATACTCCTTTCTGACTGTCTTCTTGGTTCCTAATGGATCGCAGTTGGGCGAGGCTACTCTCTTGTTCCCTCACTTTTAATATCCCGATGAAGCTTATTCGTCTTTGAAGAAACTAACAGATAAATCTGGTAATATCGGGCAAATAAGGTGGCAAAAGGCGACGGATTGTTATTCATTTTTCAGTCCACATCGCAGTCCATAATCACGCACATCGGAGCACGAGCGGGCAAACACGCCACCAACGACGTCAAACATCGACTCAATCGAGTCTATCTGAATCCATCTGCTGGCAACAAAGTCGGCTTCGTAGTCAATGAACGATTCGTCAATTTGCCTGCGCAGATCGCACCGCCCTCATTCGACAGCCTCAGGTCGGTCCATACTTCGGTGTTGGACAATTCAAGTTGCATCCAGTTCCAACTGCAAGCACATACGCCCAGGTCTCTTGCATTTTACATCCAAACGTAAAGATCTATTCTATCAAGTTGCATCTGGTTGATTGATGTCTATGCTTGTCGTTTTCAGAAAAGACATGAAACGTCTGGGCAGTGACTTTGCGTTCACGCACTATCTGATGATCGTCAAACTGCACAAACCGCAGCAGATGCATCAGAACAAGAAAAAAGGCCACAAGAGCAAACAGGCTGCTGGTAGCACATCAACGGACAAAAGCACGGATGACAATGACCAAGCGTGTGTGTTCACCAACGCTGAGGAATCCATACTGTCGCAATATGTATGTCAAATTTGTCAGCTTTTTTGGTCTCATGTTCTGCCCTTCTTATTCGTATGATCACGTAAACGCAAACGGGGCTCTAGATTGGGTCACCCACCATGGAACCTATTTACTACTTACCTTTGGAATTTGAGTATGGGAAATTTTTTACCTCTGGAACAAGCACTCCTAACAAATGAGTTTTTGACCCCGAGAAGTACCAAAATTGGCCATGTTTCCCTAAAAATGTCAAAAAGCGCTTGCTGCCGCAAGAAAGCCCTATTTTAAAGCTTTTAGACCAACTTCTGGCTGTTTTGGCAGCTTTTTGGGGTCATTTTTTTAGAAACCCCCTGGTGTGGGAAATTTTTTCTTTTTTTGGGGTATGTATAGGAAATTTCCCGAAAATTGGGCTGGGTATGGGAAAATTTCGATTTCTCAACGACACCACTGTTTAGCAGTCAGTTGCTTTGCGATCGGCCGGCCTTGTATTGTACTTGTATTAATCACGTGGCTTTTGCATCTAATCAAACATACTGTATACTTCGTTTCGCGCCATTTAGTGCATAGCCACATCGAGTGCAGGTCATGAGACACGATCTTATCCTTCAATAAGCAATTATTGTGTCAGGCTGACGTATCATTCGATTGGTGTGTGTCGGGTGAACTACCAGAATCGGTTGAAACATCACCGGATAACGTTGAGGATGATGCAGCTGATGAGCGATTCAAGCCCTACAGACGTGTGATTGCACTGGATGCTGCTGCATTCGACAAATTTATCGACAGAATACAGGCTGAATATCAGTGATTCATTGTCTTGTCGTGCCTTACTTTTTGTCATGATCACCTATAAATTTGTGTTTTTGCGGGTTACTCACTCAGTTAATGTGTAGTCTGTTCCTATGTTGAGCAAATCGCTGCCGCAGTTACTGTCCCGATTCAACCAGAATCATTGGAAAATGCATCAGTTCTGGTTCGAAAATTGCATCCGATTACAACCAATCGTGAGTCGGCAAGGGAAACTCCTGTCTATTACATATGTATGTTCGGACGATGGATGTGGTTATCAGTTCTCTGATCGTGTTATCATGATGGACTGGACATTTGAGATATGTTTACATGTTTGATGTTCCGAAAGAAAAGTTATCGATGTCATGTTAAAGGTTGAAACGCAACACAATGTATTTGCCTGTTTCTGAATCAGGCCATGCAAACAGCGATCTCACATCGACGAAAATGGAATCATTATGCCTTTTATGCAACTGATCACCAAGTGAAAGCAAGGGTAATCATTGACAATCTATGACATCATGTACGATGACTGCTTCGTTTCCAAAAAGTTGCTGATTGTTTGTGCCGTGATATTATTGGGTTAGTTGACCAAATCAAGCAACATGAAACACATGACATACAGTAGACCCAAACTACTCTCATCCAGTCGCCGACCAACTCTGCGTTCTATGCCTTGGAACATCACCTGTCACTGAGCCTGCTGTGCACGAATATCAATCGTACTTCCTTGAGAGTGAATCTCGATTTACGATCGACACCAACCGAAATTCTACACAAAAACCGAACACACAGCACGCACACTTTCACACAAACCCAATTGAAAGGAAAGTTGAGCGGTCGCTAAGAGAAAATGGCGGACCAAAAGCTGAAAATGACAAAGAACGAAAACAAGACGACAACAATAAAGAAGAACAGAACAAGAATGCCTCCGAACCAAATACATCGATTGTCATCATCATAGCGTTGTGTGTGTTGATGTGCATCGGCGCAGTCGTAGCGGCCGTCGCGCTGTGGTTGTATTGCCGCAGCCGGGAGCAGCGCAGACAACGACGAAAGGAACTGACTTCGATGGCATTGCCTCCGCACATCGAATACCAACATAAATCACTACGCGCCGAGCCACACACGATAAAGTTGCATGGGATTCTTTTTCATATATGTAATCATTTTTTCTGATTTCATAAAGAGACATTTCAGGGTCAAGAAAAAAGACGGATACGAAAAGTTGAACATTTTGAGCGAGGCTGAGTCGGGGCGCAGAAATCCGGCGGCCGAATCGAATCCAGTCGCACTCGATCCCAACGCCTACGATGCACAGTTAGGTCAGTGTTGCAGATCACAACGATACAAGCCGGGCGATTCATTAGCGTCACTAGCATGAAGAAAAACTAGCTTGGTCGAAAAATTCAAAAGAGCAGGACCAGGACCAGCGACTACATTGGTCCCAAATCATAAGCCCCAGTGCAAGTAAGCCAGAGCGTGCTCCTTTTTCTTCGGCCAAAATAGTTTTTCTGGCGTAATTTGGTCTCGATATGATTGCCCAGTAATCTAATTTCACCCCTTGTTTCAGAAGCAGCAGGTAACAAATCTCAATCGGACACCAGATCGAAGCCGATAGTTGTCCCGAACATGGAAATGCATCATGTGAAACATCAGCCACCACCACGTACAAATGCCAGTCAACCTGCTGAGAACAACGGCGACGCACCAGTTGAATACGATATGTTCTAGGTTTATGAGGATACGAAACGTTGTTGATGACAAGATTTGTTTTGTTTGACAATATTATTTCTAAACTGCAAAGTACCCAACCTGTGAAATAAATACTGGCTATCTTTACCGCGGCATTAATGCGACGATGGAGTCGGTGCAAATTAAGGTGATCGATATGAACTACACAGAACGTAGATGGATTCCAAGCCAACAAGCGTGTGTTTCCTGGGGGGTCACGTGGCCAACTGATAATGACTTGGTGCACTGCCACGTTTGCTGAAGTAGGTCGAAACGGGCACCAAAATATCACAGCTGTGCAGTTCACGTTTCATTGGAAGGTGCACAAAAAAGGGGCTTTTTTGACATTGATTTGTAGTCACGAACGTTTTAGCCAGCTGATCTCAAGTTTTCTGGGAATAAGTGGTTGGTGCATTCCGCACTGACGGGTACCTGATGCACACCTACAGTGGATGTGTGATGCATTACACCAGCACTGAGCGTTGAAGCCGAAATACGTGCTTGAAAAAAGCATTGGTTTCTCGAAAACTCAGCGAGCTGGTTAGGTTCCGTTGCGTGCTTTGCTTCACGCCTTGAATAAAATGAAAAATGAATTCAGCTTTGACAAAACCAGCCAAACTTGTAAGTTGTTGCATTATTGCAGACGTCGAGACAAAATAAAATGACCCAAGTGTGTACATTGTGGGGTCTATGTTTTCGCAGGAAGCTATTGTGATAATCCGGTTGATGTGATACGTTTTTTTGTTTCCTCCTCGAATTGAGACATGGAGTTTATTGTTCGGTGTGAAGTTCATTCGAAAAAACTGCACAGCAATCGCACGAAATTTACCAGTCGAAAATGTCGCTGTTCACGAAATACGAATGCACGTCTCTGACCGACGGACGCGCGCAAGATCACAACTTTTTGCTGGCCACCAGAGTCCAAGAGCTCACACGTGACTCTGCGCGCAGGGACTGGCAGATCTGAATGTGATTGATTCGGGTGCTGCAGACTTGAGGGATCTTGAGAGCTCAAGTAGTCCAACGGTACCCACCAATCAATCTGCCATCTATGGTCTGTGGCCGTCGTGATTGCCTGTCTGTCACTTGACCAAACACACGCGCACACACACATGCTCTTCAATCGGGAATTCGGAATATTGTGCACCGTCTTAGCTTCATGGCAGAGCTGTACAAGTTGATGTTTCACTGAGTCGCATGAAATCACACAACTCGGTTGTCTGCCCGCCGCACAGCACATTCGTGTTCGGCTTACAACCAGCGCGTCTGCACTGCAGCAGTGTCATCATCGTTGTCACCGTGACCCATGCCCAGCTGTATACATGCGTGCTCACCCAATCGCTCCACCCATATCACACGCGCGTACCCGTCTTGCGTTCACATTCTTTGACGCGTGTGTCAGCAATTTGCGACTGCCGCAAGGGCCCCAGCTAATCATGCACCAGCAGCCGCTCAGTCCGAACCGCACCAGCAAGCGCTGTACACACGCGCGATTGATGTTCTTGAGTGCGACACAGTACATTAGGCCAACAAACAGCCCTGGAAACCCGGTTGGCACCCAACATACACAGATGACAGCAAGTTGTTCGGTGCCATCAGTGCTCAGTGACAAGCATCGTACGTTTCAGTACCTAACACCAGGCCCATGTACACAAGTGCTATACGTCACCCTGGCATACTGTATGTATGTATGTGTACAGTGCGTGTGTGTGCGCGCCACAATTTAATCAATGCGCTGAAGCGTGCACAGGCGCTGTCCTATGGTACATTATAGTACGTGGGACCATATCGACCGAGACGTGCGTGCACTTTGCTCCAAGCTGCAGCCTCACAAGCACATGTACACAAACTATATGTATACTGCTAGTGGCTGCTGCGTCCCCGCATGTACACAAGCATGCCTATGCTGTGAGGCTTCCTGCCAGCCGAGCGAGCTGGCCGATGGTAGCAGTTCTCACAGTATGTGACTGCTTGCTTGCTGTGTGCGTTAAACCCGATAGCTCGCCGCCGGCGGGCTGGAGCTCAATATTTTGGTTTGGTTCGCTGGCGCGAGTCACATAAGCCCATGGGCGCATGCACGCACACAATCTTACTGGCATGTTTCTTCGAGCGAATTTCCTTTTTTTTTCTTTCTCAGCCTCTTGTTCCCTTACCCCGACCAAGTGTGTGTGTCTGTCAAATGATTCCAGGCCAAGTCTTTGTGCTGCTTTCAGAGCCCCGCCGGCATTCTCAGCTTTTTCCCTTTTTCTCCAAATTCAAGGTTTTCGTTCACACACCGTTTCGTGCACAGCTTTCATTTTGGTCATTTCACTTTGACAGTCATATTGTCACGACGAACCAAATTCGTAAGCCTTGACGCTGCGGGCGATTTTGAACCGAGATTCTTGACAAAATAGTTGTGTTTACTCCTGCCTATCGCCTTTGAGACATTCTCAACTTTTTGCAATATACTGGGTGCATTTGGCATCCTTTCATTGTCTGATGTTGTTCGTCATTTGCAATTAAGAAATACATAGACATTGACGTGCATCCACTGGTCTCGAAGACATCGATCGCGTCTTGGTTACGTGACTTTTTTGTATTTACGATGTTTTGAAATTTAGTGATGCCACTTTGAGACCGTTCAGTTTGATTGCGCGGCCGTTTGCTTGAGCAGGGCTTCATACAATAGAAAGTTCTGATTGTCTGGTTTTGTGCTTTGAGCCTTTCTATGCCCAATCATATGGTGGGTCACAACAGAAGGTCATCGCTTTGATACACCAAGTTTTGCATATATACGTACACGTGCAATGTCAAGTGAGCACTATGCTCCCTGTTCTATCGTAAGGATAAAATTTGCATTTGCAACACTCCGGTAAGCATAAGTTCCAATCTCATGATGTATAATACAAGTATAATACATCTTACGGCTTAATTAATAGAATTAATTAATTAATCGTGTGCTGTGATTACACGAGGATGTTTGTCCTTATTATTTCGCATTATAACAACCAAACCAACAAAGTTTCACTCAAAAACTCTTTTCCAGAACTTAGCAGGGTCATAAACAAAATGGGGGCGTCGTTGTCTGCGGCCGGTTTCGGCGGCAGTCCCCTGTTTGGGTCGGGTGGCAAGACTCGACACAACAATCATAATAATAACGGACCGATATTGAATGGGTTGCGAAGGACGTCACAACAGCACGACGCAAGGTGAGACATGCTCAACGCTGTCGATCAAACATCGCTGTTAAAAAAAGAACTCAACGAAAATAAAAAATGTGCTTTTGGTTCTCGAATGTAGCACAGAAAAACATGCGCATATCAACATTCTTTAATGAGAGCTACTTGCTGTTTTGCACTCCAAATCGATTGAGTTCGACATTGGTGCAGGTACAGCGATTCGCAACGTCATTCGATGCCACCGTTGATCACCGACAACAACAATCACAAACAACATTCAACAACAACGACGAATCACCACAATTTGATCAATGCGATTACGTGGAAACGGCTGACATCCGGTCATTATCAGAACAAAGAGAACAACAACAACAACAGTCGACGCAACAACAACAATACATTCAACAACAATCACAACAAGAACAGACTGTCGGATGTGGACTTTACAGATTTCAAACCACAGCTTCAATCGAATGCCGCGATGCGTACCAGCACCAGTATGATGATCAATAGCAATGGTGCGTGATGATGTTTCAGTGTGCTAGGTGTCGTGAACCATCAGCGATCTGGCCATATGCCGATATGATGATGTTTCACTATGCCTGAATCTGCCATTGCAGGCACAACAGCGGTGATGAAGCAGAGCACAGGCACGGACACGTCTACGCGATACTTGAATCATCACCCAAGCACACTACCGTACGCAAACACAAACTGGGTGCTGGACAGCAATCAAAATTATAAAAAGCTGCCCACACCGACTGATCCTCTTATGCCGGGTTGGCTTTGGTGTATAATTGGTTTTATCAGACTTTCAGAATTTTGGATTGAAAACCAGTAACATGAGTCGGTAAAGCCATGCCCGTTAGGCGAGGACCTGAGTTCGAGCCCTATCGAAGAAAGCAACTTTTTGTTCGCCAAGGATTTTGGAATATACCCCCCCGTTACTGAAGAAAATAAGCAATTGCATCAGGTTTCTAGGTATAACATTCCATAACCGTTACGCAACGCACACGACAACCACACAAACCACAACCACAACGGGTGCAACAACATGCAACAACAACAACATCAACAACAACAACAACACCAGTTCGGCACAGCGAGCCGCTGCCAGAGATGGGCTACAGTTGTTTCACAAACAGGTATACTGCATACCGAAAGAAAATTTTGCGTGTTTGTTTTGCGTTAGTATTTTCGTCGGTGTACGTGCGTACGAATGAAACACCGCACACCACAACAACATTGTTGTTGTTGTTGCAGGATTTCATGAACAACAATTTCGTGTCACCGCCGGGTCCGAAGGCGAAGACGCCGGTGTCACCGACGCATCACGCGCATCCGCCATCAGCCAATCAGCATCGAGCACGACCCGAATCAGTCAGGATGCAGATCAACAGCTCGTTGTACGACTGCAAACTGGTCAGCGCCAAACAGGCCGCACAGGCGCAGCAACAGAGCACCGGCAAGAGGACTGTCATACAGGTACATGTGTTGTACATTGTGATGAAACATTAGCGCCCTTACAAACTTTAGTTTGAAGCTGTGCCATATCACGACTTTGCTCACAATACCCTAGAGTGGACTGCCGTAACCCACTGTCATTCAATACCGCATGCCAGGCCTCAACGAGCGAGCTGCTGCGTTCCCTCGGGGACTACCTACAACTGGCCTGTCCCCATCTGCACGATTTCGATGCGGCGGACGCGGTGATGTGGCTGAGGACGGTGGATCGTTCCTTGCTACTTCAGGGTTGGCAGGACATCGCCTTCGTCAATCCCGCTAATCTCGTCTTCGTGTTCATGCTCGTCAGGGAGCTCGTCAGTGATCGGTTAGTCGATTCGGCTCTGCCTGGGTTAGGGTCAAAACAGCTGCGACAAAACAGTGGTCAATTAAGGCTAAAGATATAGTTGCGGCATTCTCCAAAAACAGTCGCTTTGTCCCCCGCTATTTTGTCCCTTCGCCGTAAAACCTGTGCATTGCACGAACCGGACCATGTAGTAAACGGTCCAGACCGATCGGGTTCATTTTGATCATCTGACTATACTTGAATTGAGGCCAGACCCGATTTCGACCTTCGGTAAACGTGTGTTCATTTCATAACTGTGTGGAAGCGATCCCCAAGTTTGTGATGTCCCTACAATCACGTGTCCATCTGCAGCAGCCGAGTGTCATCCGAACGCGAGCTACAATCGGTGGTGTTGACGTGTCTCTACCTGTCCTATTCGTACATGGGCAACGAGATCAGCTATCCGCTCAAGCCATTTCTGGTCGAATCGAATCGTGAACGCTTCTGGGATCGATGCGTCAAGATAGTGAACGAACACAGCGGCAAGATGTTGCGTATCAACTCAAATCCGTCCTACTTCACGCAAGTGTTCACCGAACTCAAACAATACGCTCAAACCTCGTCGCCCACGTCGCCCTCCTAGCTGGATAATGTTTCACCTGTCTGCATAATGTGTGTGTATGTTGCGATGCACATCACACTACTCACATTCGATAATATATGGTCTTTCCGTTTTATAACAGTCCTGAGGCGGTATACAGAAAATGTTTCAACGCCTTGAAAGCAGCAGTCATCGTCGTGGATGATAACCAACAGGTTGACAACGTGGCTCGAAACATGCGTGTTACTTGATGGCTGCTGTTGCTATGAAACATTTGCTGTATACTTTCTTTGGACCGAGAATAAAATGAAAGACTATAGCTGTCCGCACTTCGGCATCATTATACAAAATAGAATCGGGTTTGTATTCGCAATGTGACCCGTTTTTTGTCATTTTCCACCCGATCAGAACATGCGTTTGTGATGGCGTTTACGACAGTTCCGTTCTCGCTTCGATCTTCTCTTCCGATTATGATGTATCGAGACGGATATCCCCGTTCGCCGACATTTGCGTTTGTCGTTTGGCAAGCGAATATGATTGCGGCCTTCTAACAAATCTTGTTACCCTTTGAGACGATCGACCTCGCTGATGTTTCACTAGTTTGTTTTATGAAAGATTCAGCCACTTCATTCAGCTCTGATGTCCATCGAGTGTCCGTGCTCTGATGTTTCATAGGTCATACTTCTCCGAGTTGTGATTAGCCACTAAATTGTGGTTTTCGTATCGCTCAGAACAACAAAATGTAATAATAATAAGAACCTGCTGTTTTTGCTCGTTTTTTTCATACCCACTAATTTCTTTGCTACGTACGTGAATGTGCCCCTGTACGCGCATCCGGCGTCACATATTTTGACAATAATAGGTGCGAACGCTGGCCCAAAAATGCGTGTCAAATTTGGACGGAGTTCCACAAAACTCGCAAACACATTTTTGGCAAGAGTAACGTTCGTTAGTAAGAAAGTAATGTAATGCAAATTTCGCATCGGTCCACCGGAAATATTTTGGCGATCTCAATGTGCTTCCAAAGCTAATGATTTCAAAGTTTATGGTCTTTTTTGACGTTATTTGATTATTGTGGTGATATTTTTAGTGATTTCATTCGTCATTCTGTGAAAAAGTGTCAGATTTCTACTTTATGTCAATCACGTGTTACATTAGCACGTGTGATACATGTGGTGAACCTTGATATTTGTGCCATAATTGCTTGTAAATAGTCGAAATAATGCTCCGTTAACAGCTGCTGATGTTGTCGTCACATAACTTCAATCTAGTCAAATCAAACTTCTGGTGAGTATTTTTGCAATCAGATTTCTACAACCTAAAAGTTATTGTATATCACTTCGTTTTTGACACGAAATCGGACTTTACCTGATTGCTGATAATCCAATTTCTTTGAAAAAAGTACTCAGACATTTTGCTTTTTATTTATACGCTGCTATTTACTCGCATTCAGCATTAAAGTGAAAACCGATTTTTTTTGTTCATTTCGATCTTATGCAAGTTTGCTTCAAACGTTTTTTGGTTCGTATATCGTTGTTGTGCTGCGTGTTTTCAATGTGCGTTTTTCGTACTTAAATGCGCTTTAGTTTATGTTTATTGTATTGAATTTTCAGTTATTGTTTAAATTTTTTAGCTTGAATTTCTGATCGAGAGAAAATGTAACTAAAGCCAGATAAAATGTAATAAAGCACTACGATAATTGTGTGTTTTCGTTGCTTCCTCTTCCCCGTATCGTTGACGACTTTTTTATTCATGAGGATCCAAAAAAACATCACAAGCAACCGCGATGGGAACCGTACACCTAAGATAACTTTATTCATGCATTGCTGATCTTGGAAGCCGCACAAAAACAAGACTGACGTCTGCCGATAAAAAGTAGTCTCCAGAAATGCCTGCACGCCTGCATACGTGCCAGAGGCAAAGTCGCCACAAAGAGGCAGGAAGGGACATGCCTGGTTGGGTTGTATCGTATACAGGTGGTTTAGTTGGCCGGCTATAAACGTTCAGCGACAACAACAACAAGAACGAGCAGCTTTCCAAGAACGTGCTGCAAAACATAAATGAACAAAATCAATCTTTGACGCTCGTGTGTGTGTGTGTGTGCAGCGCAATAATCACAGCATCCAGGCACACTTGCTGTGGTGGCATCGGGTACACGGGCACCAGAACATCAATCCCAATACCACCTGCGACCAACTGCACCCATTATCTGTGTGTCAATGCCAAACTCCTGAGGCAGCCAGCCGAAGCCAGACAGCGCCTGAGGCCATGGTTCCTCATGGAAGGGTATTGATTAAAACACGGTGCCCGGGTATGTACGTGTCCCACATGCACACACAGACTGCACTGTCGGCTGATAAGTCACGCTGATGCAAGTATATAGTCGATGAGTCATACTCAGACAGCAGGGCAGGGACCAGCAACGCGGCCCTCTCCTATTTGGCCTCGTTTGAGCTGTTTTCGTTTGATCGGGGCCACAAAACGTCGCACCGTGCGCCGCTGCTCTGAACCAATTTGCGTATGCTGTCACTGTCGTAGACAATCCCGGATAAGTTCGGGTGTCCAACATCAGTCTGAAGTGTCTGATCGCATGTTTGGCTGTCTCGCACACCAACCCAACGAGCATATTGCATCGTTTAATGAGCCTGTGCGCCATTCCCCAAATCAGCCGTGTCCTACTGGGTCGTTGCTGAAAAGCCCCGCAAGTGCAGTAAGATATGAAGGTATTATCGTCGACAGCCAACTCCACGCACAGTGTGCTCGCACAAATCTTGAACAGTAGTCTATTGGCTGTCAATGGGGTGACTGGCATAGCCTTCGAGGAATGTAGGCTTGTTTTCTGCACAAAAACAGATCGGGAAATTACGAAATGCTTGCAAAAGCCGATAGACTTGTGGACGTGGTTTGTGTTCATAACGATGAGATGATTCTTGTCGACCGAATTACCACAATAATTAATTAGATACCGACGTTTCGAAACCAGGCTTCTTTTTCTAGGTTACCATACACAACAAAAGAAAAGTTGGCACAAGCCGAAAACAGCAAAAGGTAAAAAAGGGGAAAGACAAGAATGGACCCATATGTGTGAGAAGTGAGAGCATGGGCCCAACAATCAGACAAACGCAGACCACTGCAACCATTTAGTTGTGGTTTGTGCAAATGAATGTGTAATGCTTCTGCCCATCTCAGCTGGGTATCGATGCGTTCCTGGGTGAGAATTGTGATGTTTTCTGGGGTGATACGGTGTTGGACGTATATTAACGCATGTGAGCAGTCAGGCCCGATACGTTCTCTGTCACTGCTCGCACCTATCTGGTGTGTTCTGCAACGCGCATGTGCAGTGGGCGAATGGTTTGTTCAACGGTCCGGGGACGGTGCCTCATTCTGCGACAATACCTCATGTGCGAAAAGACCTCATGCTGGGCAGTATCTCATGTCCAACACCTTTTTGTGCAAAAAATTTGTTGTGGTCTTATTGCCAGCCACTCTGGGTAGCCCTGACGAGGGCTATTGGGTTAGGGTAAGTCGCCTGGTGAGGCGCGGTTGCAACGTTTCGACAACGGATCCTGCTGTCGTCATCAGGCTGATATGTCCTCCGTACGGTATCGAACTTGAGGCGTTGGGCCGTGAGTCTAACGCTTTAACCATTCGACTAGCGAGGGGACAATTATAATGTTCTTAAAGTGCTATTTATACCTAAGACTACCAAGTTCATGTGTTATAACTGAGAAAGTGTGTTATTTATTAGTCATGTGTTATAACTTTTTCAGTTATAACACGTGTTGTTGCCTGATTTTTGCAAATTTCAAGGGGACATGTGCTTAACCCTGATTTATCAAGGGAGTCCCTGATCTAGCAAGGTGGCCTGGTGTTTAGCCATCTGTTGCCCCATTGGGCGCTCAGGTGGTAGCTGGGCGTGGCGAAGTTTGTGCCTCCCCTTTCTTCATCTCCAAGGCTTCCCTGATCTTCCTCTTGAACTTGTTGGGTATTGTTGCCAGCACCTTTGTTTCCTTGAAGTTTGGTTGGCAGTTCTGGGGGCACTGCACACAGTGCTCTGCTATAGCACTGGTTTCGGTGCGCACAATACTTCACACCTGTCTTGTGTTGGGACAGTCTGTTCTTCAGTGGCCTTCCGGTCTCCGATGTACACAGATGTACACTTTGCCACATGGCTCCATGGGCACTTTGTATACCACTTCGGCTTTGTGCTCCCGTGGTCTCATCGGAGCTACTTTGCTGAGGGACTTTCACAGTGTTTGGTCACTCTTTCCAACCAGTCTTGCACTTGTGGCAGATGCGCTTGAGTTTCTCAGTGCATTGACCACTGTATGGTACCACTGCTGTGGCCACTGGAGCCTCTGGGTTTGGCATTTGGTTTGATTGTGGTGCCATTGCCCTCTGTACCTGTGCTCTGGGGTAGCCGTTCATGGTGAAGGCGCGGTGGAGTCGCTTCTTTTCCAGGTCTCGTTCTTGTCCTGTGGAGCAGATGGTGTTTGCTCTGTTGGTCAGGCACTTGACCACTCCCAGTTTGGTCTTTGTGGGATGGTTCGACTGCCA
Organism: Rhynchonema sp. JSB1_4; assembly: GCA_030248065.1. Taxonomy (NCBI): domain Eukaryota; kingdom Metazoa; phylum Nematoda; class Chromadorea; order Monhysterida; family Xyalidae; genus Rhynchonema; species Rhynchonema sp. JSB1_4. The sequence goes on from JASAMV010000593.1 coordinate 28,071, forward strand.
ATGCAGGTACTTGTCAGGGTGGGTTGGTTTGCGGTATACGGTGGTGGTCAGAAATCGTGGTGTTCTTTTGACCATCACATCCAGGAAGGGTAGTTGTCCACCTTCCTCCGTCTCCGTGGTGAACTGTATGGCATTGTTCTGGCTGTTCAGGTGGGCTTTGAACCCTTCCAGTTCATCAGCTGACCCCTCCACAGGATGAAGGTGTCATCCACGTATCGGAGCCATAGGTCTGGAGGAGGGCCTGCTGATCGTAGTGCATCTTCCTCCAGATCTGCCATGAACAGGTTGCAGAGGATTGGCGATAGTGGGGATCCCATCGCCATCCCATCCACCGGTGAGTAGTACTTGTCCTTGTGCTGGAAGCATAGGTGTTGGTCACACAGAACTCGGTCAGCTCGAGGATTGCCTCCACAGTGAGGTCAGTTCTTTCACCAAGGTCACTGTCAGCCTCTAGGTGTTTCTTGAAGCTTGTCAGGGCGCCTTGCATGGGAACGCTTGGGAACAGTCTGCAGACATCGAAGCTTACCATCCTGGTGTTGTGGGATGGTTGCACGTTGTCTATGCGGGCTTTGAACTCCGCGTCGTTCTTGATCACGTGTGGTAGGCTTTGTTTAAGAGGGCGCAGTATCCTTACCAGGTGTTTAGCCAGTGGGTGTAGTGTGGAGCCTATGCAGCTCACCACTGGTCTTAGCGGCATCTCGGGCTTGTGGATCTTTGGTAGCCCATAGATGTGCGGTGGTTTGCACCCTTTTTTCACTGGCACGTTGACATTGTGCTTATTGACCAGTCCTTTGGCCCTCTGCTCTATACCATTGGTCGGATTGCGCTTTCCTTTGCATTCGAACTTCTTCTTATCCGAGATTGTGTCTTCCAGCTTCTTCTCGTACTCTTCAGTGTCCAGGACCACGTGGCTCTTCCCTTGTCCGCTGGCAGCACCGTGATGGTGTCGTCTGTCCGCAGAGTCTTGATGGCTTGTGCTTCTGCCCTGGTGATATTGGGCTTGGGCTCTTTGGCTGTTCTCAGAGCCTCTTTCACTTCACCTCTGAAGTCCTCCCGCTGGTCTGGTGGCAGGAAGGCCGC
>JASAMV010000594.1:0-15360 GCA_030248065.1 Rhynchonema sp. JSB1_4
GGGGGGGGTTGTTTGGCCCTTTCTAGTGATATTGCTGGACGCACAACAATCTTTTCATCTATGCCAAGAACACATCAATTTACTACTGTAATTCCGCATAAATCTAACTTGAGTCAACCACTCCTCAATAAGTCAATAAGCCTTCATGTAGTTACATTAAAATTCTTAATTCACCCAGGTCTACGAGCGTCTGCATTCGAAGGCCAACGCTGAGCTACGAGGTCGAAAGGCCGATTCTTTGGGCGATAAATTCTCATTGGACAGAGTGCCTGAAACAACAAGGGAGACGGCCGCCAATTGGTTCTTCAAGGTCGCTTCGATACGCGATCTGGTGCCTAGAATCTATGGTTTGTGCTGCTTTATTTGGTGCGTGGTTTGCAGTTTCATGATGCAGTCCAGTCAGCCAGTTCATTGTTTGATTTTTGTCACTGCGAAAACATTTTTCGATGAACGACAAATAGACGGTGGCGATCGAATTGTGGGATCGGGAATCATCTGCGCTGTGTTGTGTTGATCGCAGAACAAATTATTGTGCGAGGGTATTTGCTGAAAGTTTTTATTTCAATCAGCACAGAAAAAGGTCACAAATCCAATGCCAGGCCAGTGGTGTCGTTGAGAAATTCTAAGTTTCCATACCCAACTTGAACTTGAGAAAATTTCACACACATAACCCCCTAAAATTTGCCTGGCCTGTGGGGCTGCTGCAAAAATCAGGAAAAATTCCATACCCGAGGGGATTTCTGAAAAAGGAACCCCAAAAAATTTCTAAGAATGCCAAAGCAGATCAAAAAGTGTTTTAAACAGTGTTTCTTTCAGAAGCAGCAGGCGCCTTTTGACGTTTCATGCGGAAAACGATCAGTCTTGGTCTTTCTCACCTCGAGGTCAAAAAGTCGTTTCTCAGGGGGTGCTTGGTCGTGAAGTGAAAAAAATTACCACACTCCCCACCCCCCTGCCGTTTTCCCGTACCCCATATCAGGGCGGTAGCCCCTCCGTAATGACAGCATTGTACCACATATCAATTCCGATAATCACCAAACTTATCAGCATAGATTCGGTGTTTGCAGTCGAAACAGCGCTACTTCGTTGTCGTTGTTTTGTGTCTCGGCCGAACGAAAAACAACTTTGCGACACCGTCTATCGTATTGCCAGCTCGATTCGCGGTCTCAACGGACATCCGTTGTTGGCTGTCTACGCCAGATGCTATCTATGTCGAACGGCGCTCAATGTTAGTTTTGGGGCCATTAATGTGAATAGTTCGGTTTTTTTGTTATAAAATCAGAGGTCATGTGCAGCAAGATTTTCCGTTTGTTTTTGTCTGGACATCCTTTGGGGTCTAAATTTGGCAATAGCATCATACAAAACTGCTGAAAATTCTAAATTTTATTAGTTCGACGCTGAATCCTCGCTTCACGTTCTTTTTGCGTTTAATAAACGTATACCTGCAGGCATTTTTTTGATGCGAGCGAAATTGGGGTTCAGTTTCTTGACGATGTCGCTGTGAATGTGGTGCGATAATTTGAACCTTGGATTGTTTGAAGCTTGCTTTTCTGACTGCACGAAACAAATCGTTCAGAAATATTTTGTCGGCAGCGTAAAACTTGGTTATGTTACTGGGTAAAACAGGACCCCCACCCCCACACGCCCGCCCGCCCGCCCCCCCCCCCCCCCCAAAAACCAAACCCCCAACACCCCCCCCCCCCCCCGGCACACACCACCAACCCCCCCACCCAATTGTTTGTCCACTGGACACTTTTAGAAACGAGAAAGCAATGGGACCAAATAAAATTAATACTTTCAGTTGTGCGAGCCCGACGATAAACAGTACGTCTGGCGTTGCCTGCACGACACCGTGCAAACCTGGCGTGCTGTGATGCCCACAACACCGCAGAATGTGGCAACGAGAAACGCAGTCGATTTTGATGTGCGTGACAGTTTTCGGTTTATTGCTCTCAATGTCGCATCATGCACGTAAATTGGTGATAGAAGCACAGTTACAAGACCGGGTGGGACAATTACGGAGATAAAAATAGTTACAACGCTGGTTATAACAAAACCACAACAAATAAAAGCTACATGAGGCGCCAAGGAGAGAGAAAGAGATCACGGACATCAGGACAGGTCACAGGACATGTAAACAGAAACTGAAATTTATGCATTAATCCTCGTCTACGTCAAACGGCAATGCCGGGCTTAGAGGGCATATTGGCATCGGTCCATGCTGTCAACAGTCCAGAACAGATGGTGTGTTGATGATTGAGAGCAATAAACCAACCAACCAACAGTTTTCGGTTTGGATCTCGGCGGGGCTTGGAAATTATTTTGCGCCATATTATCATATCGAACTTGGTGATCGAACCCGGTTGCTGAACTTACACGACTAAACCGACCTAGCAAATTCCTTTGTTTGGGCTGTTTTTTTTCTCGAAGCAGAATCAACTCATTGTGGCAAACCTTTCTTCTGAAAGAAGCGGGAACAATGAGCGATATACCGTGAGCGCCAATAAATGTTTCAGCAGCGCTATAAATGGTTGACACGCATGATGACAATGCTAGTATTTATGAAACCACTCTACCAAAAAAATAGAAAGCCAAACAAACATTTTTAAATGCCAGGTGGCCATGTTTTGGCGAGATCTCGAAAAAGAATAATCTAAATTCCTCAAATTATTATCCAGGTGCGTCCCTACACGCCGGCGATTGACTGGATCTGCCAGTGTCTGTCACACAAGGCCGGAGCAAGTGAATTACAGCCACTTTGGGAATATTGCAAACAACAGCTCAACACCAGGGAGTTGTTGCTACCTTCGTTACTCAACGCACTGCCTGCACATCAGATTGCTGGTGGGTGGCAGTGTTGGTTTTGTTGATGTTTAAATTTTAGGTGCAAATTGACAAACGTCTTCTACGTGCACAACGACTGATTCTCAGATCAAACGGATGAAATTGTGTGTGCAAATTGCACCTAAACTTCCTAATTTTAGGTGCAAATAAAGGTTTTAGGTGCACTTTGCACCTAAAAAGGCAAAACATCATGATTAGGTACAGGCTGTCCCGTTTATCGTGACTGGCTTTGGTGGAGAGATTTGAGTGACTAGCAGGGTTTCTCATAAAATCATGCGACAGGCCTTGTATACATATAACTTTTTAATGACGCTTGATGGAAATTTCTTTGTTTATTTTCCAAACGGGAGACCAGAATGTTTCAGCAAACGCAATGGAAATCGCCCATTTGATTTTGCACACCGAATCGTCTGACTTGCTGTTACGGTCGGCTGATGTTTCACGCAACCTACAAATATTCGGCGAACGATTGCTGGAATGCGAACCGTCGCCCGACACGCACAGGTAGAAATGTTTTGGGCTCAGTGCTCATATTCAGTGTTTTTGGCGTTTTGTCAATTGCTGCTTGGTTCTTGTGAATGTGTAAAGGCAAACTACGCCAACACGAGCCCGATTTCGGAGGTGGTGAACTTGCAAAACGCAAAGAAAGAGAAAATCATCATGCTCCATGTTGTATGCCACAACGTGTTTCCCAAATCAGCAGTCACGTCATGAATGTTTCACCATTTTGCTAGCTCCGAAATCGGGCTCGTGTTGGCGTAGTTTTACTTTAGGTTCCAAATCCAAAGATAAAACTAAAATTGAGCAAAAAATCAACCCGGAATATGCAGGCCACTACTTCGCGCTGTTTGGTCACGTGTCATGAAGATGAAATGGCTGCACGGCTACATGCAATGCGCCGTTGTGTGGCTGGGTGCGTTTTTGTGATTTGTTGTGTATTTATTTTCATTTATGTTTGCGTTATTCTTTCAGATAATATTCACTATATTTTTTTCAGAATTCACGTGCAGACACTTTACGTGTCACGAATTGGATACGTTGCTCGAGGATGTCATTCGACATGTGATGCCCGACCAGGTTCGTATTATTTTTCGTCAGACTAATTGTTTTGGTGTCAACGCGCGCAGGCTTAACTGAGCGCGAGAAATATATCGTGGCATAAAAAGGGCATTAAGTTGACGGCAAGAGTGGACGATGTGGTGACAATAAGTCATTGTTCAGAACTTATTGTTTGAGGAGACATTACTAAAAGTTGCCTATGGTTGCCACATGATAGTACCAACCGACTTGGTACTAATGGTACCGATCGACTTTTAGTTTATTCGATGACCTCAACACCACAGGCTTTCGAAGAACATTACGACCAACTGCTAATCATGCTCAATCAATTACTTGATTCGGTGCCTAATTTTGTCAAGTTGTTCGAAATGCAACGTTTCGTGCCTTTTTTGGACCTGTTCCAACGCGATGCCGTCAAATTAAAGGTTGGGGTTCGGTTGTCTACGAATTTTTAATTTTTGTTCATTGGAATGATGAATAAAATCGTATTACTTGGTGAATCTGACGCAATTACTTTACACTCAGTCGGAAACATTTTGCTGTGTCATCGCAAAGAAATTATTCACCAACGATAAACATGTGATCTAACTCTGTAGGCTAGGAGCAAACCAATTACCACAGGCATGATTATCATCCTGACTGACTGGAATCCCATACAGTCTGTCTTGTTTAATGTGACGTGACATGATGTCGATACGCGGACAGTTGCGTTAACAACAATACAATCGGCCAATTACGCGTGTCCCTCTCTTTCTGTCCAGGCGTGTCACACGCTGCTTCGCGCGTTCATTCGTCATCACGGTCGCGCGCACGTGCACAGCAGCCAATCAGCAGTGAGCAACGATCTGCCGCTGGCCAATCACATTCTGTCGTTGTGCGTTACCGTACACGACAGTCTGAATGCGTCCAGTTTGCAAGGTTGTCGAATTGTTGATACTTTTTTGCAAAAAGTTTTTAAACCGTTTTGTGGACCAACTTTACGTATTACGTTGTGGCCGGTTGGCACTTTGCTGGCATGCTGGGTCGGGTGTGGTCGGGCGATTTCGTTGCTTCTGAGATTGCGACCAGCGTAGAAGTTGCGCACAGCTCACAGGAGAACAACTTTTACGCTGGTCAAAGTCCCAGAAACAACGAATTCGCAAGATATGATCCCCAACCCTATTCGCACTCCACCCCCACCCCCTCCCCCGACCCGCATCTCAGCAAGGTGCATACACCGGACTTTTTGTTGGGCATTTCAGATGAAAAGCGCAACGCCAGTGAAACGATATGCAAAGCACTCGATCTGTAAGTTGTGCAGGGGTTTTTGTTTGTTGTTTATTTCTTGTTTTTTTAATGTTTGAACGTCACCAATTGTTGGTCCAGTAAATTTCTGAATTCGCTGCCGTACAATAAAGTACGCCTCATAGTTAGTGTCAAGTCCTAAACCCGAACGCCAACCACGCGCAGTTCTGAAACATTGCGCACAACTGCCTAGCTGGCTGCTGGCAAGCTGCACGTGGGCCTGTTGCCCAAATGTTTCAAAAGTTGGTTTTCGGGTTTAGAACTTGACATTAACTATGGGGCGCATTTTACTGTGCGACATGCTATTGGTCGCACAATAACCATATAAGAATTCATCAAATCAATCCTGATTTTCACGTTCAGTCACTCTTAACCACTGTGCTATTTGTGATTCTCACAAAACATTTTCACCTGAAAATAATCCAGCAGATCAACCACGTTGGTGCAGGTCTGAAACATTCTCTTTGCTACACGCTTTGTGTGCGATTGCGCAACGCAACGTCACCACCCCGTCACTTTCCCTCTTTACGATTCAGGAAAAAAATTTGACCAATTCTTATAAAGTCATTGTGCAACCAATATATACGGACTTGGGATTGCTTTTTGTTCATTCCTGCTGGTGGTTTTATGCGAATCGTAGAACATTTTTTGAGCAGATAAACATCAGTGCAATTGTGTCTGTCGTCCGTGATCTCGTCCACCTACTCGCACTTTCCTGCCTTGGTTTTATATTTATTCTTCAATTCCGTAAATTCCACCCCCTGTCTTGTATTTATTTTTATTTCCGTAAATCTAACACCTGGTCTTGTGATTATGCTTCATCCACATGATCTTCTTCCGTTATTTTTGAGTGGTAATCGACGCAGTAAATAAATCATTCAGTGTATTTTTTTGTTTTTAGCTTCGATTTCGCACAACGTGATCAAACACTGAACTACCTGGTAGACGCGCGCGCGCAGCTCAGCGGTTTGGACCCTATCGTTCAGGTGAGCGTAGATGTTTTTTTCTGATCCGGAGTTTCGAAATTCTAAAGTGGCTCTGCCACTGAACTATCGCTGCTGTCAGACTGCGTGGTTTTGGTTGAGTGCTGCCAGTCTGCCGCCATTAATGGCCGTGTGCCGTTATTCGACCATTATTAGCCAATGAAAAGGTTGCTTAGACCTCTCTGGCAAAAAAAATGATGCTCAGAAAACTTCCGAATGCGCTCGAAAAGGAATGCCCTGAAGCTGAGTCCTGAGACGGCTGTTGATGTTTGCTGCGGCAATTTTTTTTGTTGTTGTTGTTGGTCGATTGTTGGCCGTTAGCCGACCGGTGTTTTTTGGGCTCACGTGGCGGAAAGCAGGTTGAAGCGGACAACCAACAAATACATCGCTGTGCAATTCACGTTGCTGAATTCGTCTATACTATGCGTGTGGCGGACAACAGAACGCTGGAAAAAACAACGGGGCAAAACAGCGGCCACTCAAGGAGATATGTAAATTTGGGGAGGCGTATGCCTGAGCCTAAGTCTATGCCAAAACCTAATGTCCAAGATATAAGACTTAACATGAAAACATCGGCCGCCGTTTTTCCCGTACTCCTTATCATGCAACTAACCGAACTCATTTGCAGTTTCTGGTCATCCGCTGTAATCGCCTTCTGATGGACACTCACGCATCGTGCAAACGTCAACAATCAATGAATCGGCGTGTGGCGTACTTCATCCGAGCCTGTGTCGCATATGTCTACATCACCATACCGTCCGTGGCTGATTTGGTCGTTAGACTGAGACTCTATGTGCAGGCAGCGTGCTGCGCGCTCGTGTTGGCTTGCTTGCCGCAGGTTGGAGGGCGGATTTAATGGTTTTTTATTTTAAATTGTGGTAATTTCGGTCACCTGACCAATCGCACAGGTGCGTAATTTTGTCGGATGTGCCGGAGAATGCCAAATAAGTCCCCCCGAACAGTTCCCCAGTGGGGGGCTTATTTGGAAATTTTCCGAACAAACGCCCAGGGCGCTCACTTGAACAAAAAAAAGATGTTTTTGTACTTCATGAACACTTATTATAACGCTCTTCATGTTACCCAAAAACACAACTATCGTTCACAAATACTGAGCATAAAAATGAGCACAGTGTTTGAAATCCAAATTCCAAACCCGCGCAGGCGGAAGCATTGCTGAAAGCAGCGATCCAACTGATTCCGATTATGGTGCCCAGCACAGCGAATGGGATGTCTATTGAATCGCAACTGCATTCACTCATCAGCGAATTGTTGTCGATTCTGCTCGTTATGCCCGATTCGCCCGAGCACGCGCAGCCGTTGTATTTGTTCAAAGGACTTGTCATTGCTGTTAATAAGTTGGTTCGCGGGGGCGGTGGTTATGTTGGAAAGTTTCATTTTGTTGTTGTGTTTGGGGGTATTTGTGTCCAGTCCAGGTCCAATTGTTCAGCACGTTTCACGCGATTGCTTTGGCCTGAATTGAAAACATTTTTTGTTTGGTATGGGGTTTTGCGTTGTTTGCCCAGCAATAAAGAGAAAGTACAAACAAACAATGCAATTTATGCAAATACTTTGGTCTGAAAGAAAAACATTTCGTCAATGAGTTGGCACATAAACAATGTTGTGATTTTGTTGGCTACGATTGTCTGGCCATGCCGGTCGTCTCTTGACTGGTTTTCGTTCGATAACATCAACAGAGCTGATTGTACAACACTGTTCAATGCAGTTCACGCATCATTTCACTAAAGTGGGACGTCAATTAGTTGGATGTGGAAATTAAAATTTGCTGAAAGTTCAAGTTTTGTTTGATCATAGCGGTTCGAGCTCAAATATTGTGACGTTTGTTATTTGTTGTCCGCAAAGGCGAGGGTGAAGGGCAGTCAGCCCATACAAAACAACAGCTCCTTTCAGATACACCTGGCACAACCGAGACCTACACTGGTCGATCCAAGTATCGATGCTTCGCTGGCTGTGTACCATGGCCCAGCCAGATCTGCCCTATCACATTGAGGGCGTTGAATCCAACGATACATTATACGGTGGTGGGCCGGAATTCGTTAGTGCCGTGCATCGGTCTGCTGATGAACTGCTCGGGCACATGTTGGACAGGTAAATGTTGTTTGGTAAGGTGCTCTGTTTACTGTTGTGTGAACGAAGGAGCGCACCCTGTTTGTCAAGGCGTTGTTTAGAAGGAATAGACTTTGTACAATAAAAAGCTGGGCAGCGGTATTTTGGTTGGCCCTACAACAACGAATGTAGAATTTCTGCCCGAAGCGTTGCCTGATCCGTCAAGCGCATTTCGTGTGAAGCAGCCCAGCACGCATGAGCAGGTCAGCATATGCGCTTACGCTTTACGGATCAGGCAACGTAGCGGGCATAAGTTCATTTGTCTGACTATACCACTCTGTGCAGTCAAACTTTGCGCCAGCCAGTGAGGGTAACAAACGGATCATGTCATTGTATAGAGGAAGACTACCGAAGCTGGGCTCCGGGCCTGTCCGAAACAATGTTTGGCTGTTTTGCACGCAACAATGCGCTTTTGAATTTGGTTGCAGTGGTGTCGCTCGGGATGGGGCATCCCCCTGGTATGGGTATGCGAAATCGGCCTGGAGGAAATTTTTTGGGGTCACCTTTTGAGAAATCCCCATCGGGTTGGGAAATCTTTGGATTTTTAGAGCGACCCGCTTCTCGGTATTTGAAATTTTTGATTTTTGGGAATATGTAGGGGAAATTTTCGATTTCTCAACAACACCCCTCTGATTGGTTGTCCAAAATAATGGTCTGTATCAAATTTGGTAATCGGCTGAGATTAGTTTTGCTGCTTGAATCAGAAATGCGATCTTGTGGCAAGTCTGTGTCTATTCGCTACGTTTGTGTCGCAAATGCAACACCAGATCACTTGGTCCCAAGGTTATGGCTCAAACTTTGACCTTGACACACATAGAAATCAGTATCACAATTCTCTCCAAGGGTGATATTTTCGAAACGGTGTAAAGGTCAGTTGGGTGGAAAGCTCGGTCGACAGCTCAGTGTGATAGACCTCGGTGTAAACTTGAAACATTCCACGTTAATAACAGGCAATGTTTCACGTTTACACCGAGCTACGCCGACCGAGCATTCGACCGAACTTTACACCGACCTTTGCGCCCAACTGACCTTTACACCGTTTCGAAAATTCCACCCCAAATCGCCTTTACAATTACAGGGTGACCGAACTAAAGTCCGACGCTAACAAACAAGCCCGTTTCTCACGCGACCTGCTGGAGTTGGTGCTGCATTTCGGCGACCCTATACGCTCGCCATCTATGCGCACATCGGCCGCACATTTGTGGCTGGTTGTGAAGCGAGGCACTCATGATAGGGCTGGATTGAAGCAATTTATAGATTATGTGAAACATCGGGCGGCCGGCAGTGCACAGTGGAGACTGTTGGCTGATGAGATGCTGATATCATAGACGTTTATTGATTGAGTGTGTCATTAATTGTCACTTTGGTTTTCCAGTGGACTGGTATTTCTGAACAGGAAATAGGTTCCAAGCTCTCATTTTGTGATAACCTTATTGCGCTTGCCAAATTTTGCGAAGTGTGTGAAAAACCACGGTGTATTTATTGTACTAGTGATTGTAACGCATATCAAAGTCATTGGTGCTCTTGTTTTATTTTCGATGAAGCTGCGTCTGCTGTGGAATTCAAAGAAATGTTTACTGAAATAAATCTGAAATAGTACCATGTCGCACCCTCATTTTTCCTGACTGACGGCGTGATCATACGCGGCGTTTGTGGCTTACTTTGAATTGGCCTGCATTTGATCATTTTGTGAAATTAATGGTCAGTTTTTATATTTTTTATTCGAGATTTGAGCCGAAATGTCGTTCCTTTCTGACGATGACCTGTTGTTTCCGTCGCAGCCGAAGAACGAAGATACCAAAGAGAACGGCGGGTTGGTCAATGCATCTGTCTTGTTTAAAATGGTGTTTGAACAGTGCTTTGGTTGCTTCTTTCGTCTTGTTTTTCACAGAATTTTGTACGTCAGGACATTGTCAGCGCGAATATACTAGGCGGCCGACAAGAGCGGTGAAGTGCAGATGTTAGTGCGCTTGGGAAAGCATCACTTGCTGCGCACGAAAGTGACATCAGTAACATACGCTCAAGAACGACAGGCAGCCCAAATTCCGAATGGAAAAATGATCCCCAAGCTTTCGAATATTTTTTGATGTATCCTAATCTTTGTGATCACTTTCCAGCCCTCCGCAAACCGCCAAAATATTGGATGATTTGACCGATTCACTGACTGAACTGAAACACCAACTGAACGCCCTACATCGCGATTGTGCGGCGCGCAATGCAACCTTACAGCAATTGTGGCTGGCGGCCAAACTGCGCGAACAAATGGGCAGCAGTGAAAGACCGATTTTATGTCAATTGAAGGTGTGAAAACCTTTGTAACTGCTTTTCGAAGTTGTTTCGCACGCTTAAACCGGGCAACCGGATATCGCATGCGCTCAGAATCCGGCCTTTCGCAATAAAATGTGACTATATACGATGAGTGATCACAAAAACATCGTTCAAACAAAATGAAATGCGTTTAAATTGTGAGAATTAATTTTTAAAAATTTGCTTTCGGGAACAAACTCGAGCTTGTGCCGACTTACGCTTCCCCTTTTGATCAGGCAACGGCAGAACATTTAGTAGGGAATCCAACCAGCTCGTCAACCAACAGCCACGTGTGAAATGTTTCACAAAGGTTTCATCTGTCAGCGAGCTGGTTCTTGTCTCAGTCTCACTGCCTTTCATGATCAAAAGGGTGAGCGTAAGTCGGCACAAGCTCGCGTTTGTTCCTGAAAGCAACTTTTCAAAGATAAATTCTGACAGTTTTAACGTGGTTTATCTCGTTTGATCGTTGTTTTTGTGACCGTTGGACATAAAGAGTCTAACTGCGTAGTAAAAAAGCAAGCATGAGATATACGGTTTCCCGCTTTAATGATACATTTTGCAGACCCAACGTCTTGGCACCGGTAATTATGTGCATCTGGCAGCACTGCGTAATCTATCCTCCTATTCCTTGAATCAATGGCAATTTTCTGTGGTGACATGTCACGCTAATGGTTAGTTATTGTTGTCTGCCTTCCTCACGCACAGTTTTGTCTGCAGTCCGGTGTCAGAAAGTGAACGTTCTGAAACTGACAGGAACCGCGGGTATTGAAACGTCACATTGTTGAGCATATTTCACGCGATTGCCATTGCCTTGGTCTCTAAATTGAAAACATTTTTTTGTTTGTTTGTGGTTTTGCTTCTTTGACCGGATCGTTGTTCATCAAGCAATGCAATTTGCAGTTTGCACCAACGCTTTGGTCAGAATTGAAAACATTTCATTGCCAGAAATGTGGTAGCACATTAACGATGTCAGGCTTTTGCTGGAAACAATTGAAACAATCGAAATTAGCTTTATGTGATCACTCTGTATATTTTTACAGCATCAACCGCCACACGTTCGCTCTCGTTGCCCGATTTGCCCCCGAATTCTCAATTTATCATTGATTTATATGAGAGCAATGCGGCAAATGGAATCACAAAATTGAAGTGTTCGTTACAAAAAACGTTCACCAATTCAAATGGACAAGGTAAGCAACTCGTAATGTGTTTTTATTGAACCACTGAATAATTGTCATGTCTTCGCTCTTCACATGACCTTCTATAGAGTTGTGATCAATTTTGTCAACTGATAGTTTGCCCATAAATCTGCTGCTAACACAAAACAACTATTATTCAGCTTGTATCATGTAATCCTGGCTCTGGCCTCAGCCAACAGTGTCATTCACTGAAGGCGAGGAGTATCTACTCACGCACAAAGTGTGTAGAATGCGGGTTGCACCGGTTCGTTACTCTTCTGAAACTCAATTTACTCCTTTTTGCAGCAAAATCCGTCACAATCCCGCTATACGATTATCCGATAACGCCATTTGATCTTGTCGAATCGTCCCAATACCGAACAGTAACGCTGGTCAAATCTTGCGTAAATTCAAATTCGCAACGACCAATCAACAATCAATCAGCAGTCGCATTTGAATCATCAGAATCGACCGAATTTGAGATCAACGCGCTGTTCAGCCGACCGCTTGTGTATTTGTTGATCAATGATTGTGCCGTAATGAATGCTTTGGAAGAGAAAACAGCCACTTCGTATAATCAAATGAAATCGGAAGCATGCAGATTGAGTCAGTGGTTGCTGCCCAACTGTAATGTGGCCGCGATGGTGCACAAGGAAAGGTCGGTTATGGTGTTGTTGTAGTAAGTTTCTAATTTCGTTGCCTCGTTAATTTTTACAGACGCGTGGAAACTCCCGTTTGAAGTCGAAGCAGGGGTTGCGTACGTGTGTGTGCAGGTATTATGAAGGCAAACTACGGGTGGTTCTTCACCCAAACTACGCAAACACGAGCCCGATTTCGGAGGTGGTGACAAAACAAATAGAAAGAGAAAATCCTCATGCACCACGTTGAATTCTACAACGTGTAACATTTCCCGAATCAGCGGCCACGTATGAATGTTTCACTAATCGGCCACCTTCGAAATCGGGCTCGTGTTGGCGTAGCGTTACTATACAATACAATACGATGCTGTGCTGCTAAAAGTGAATGCAACTCGATCTTTCTGCTGACATTTGCAAGATGAGGAAATTAGTGCGGTTGTTGGCCTTACCGACTCGGTGTCTGTCTGCTACAAATAAAGGGGAACTGACGTCGACCAGCGTCTGAGTTATTTCTGAGCAAATGACCCTGATTCGGCAAGGCGAGCTCGGTTACTAGTACATACATACTTTACTGACTCGGTGTGAAAATTTGTCCACGACGATGCGAAGTTTCAGAACCAATCCCACGTGGCTGGACCTCGAACGTTGGTCTCCCGACTTGTGCTATTTGTCGAATTTGGCCGTGCAAAATCAGGCAACAAGCACGTTTAATGTCACGGTCGCATCCGGTGCAGATGAACGAAGAGTGTATAGGTTGACAATCAAATGCAACGATAGACAATTGATGAATACTTTGGCTGTTGGCCTGGCCAGGAAGCTCGAGGTTTGTTTGTTTGTGATTATGTCCGCTGTATTTCGGCTTATATGCAGTGCGTAAACGTACGTTGCCAACGCAGCTTCATGGCAGCATGTATTGATATATTTCATCGCGCTCATTCAGGGCCGCACTGGTCTGGCTGCGTTGACCATTTGCGTCACCGACAAAACAATTAGGCTGCTTTTCTTGTCAGTTGTGTGAAAGTATCCTGAATGCGAAAACGTTTCCGATGCAAAAAAATGTGTGTGAGCTTATCTACCACTGCGCAGCCAGTTTGCGCTGTGTTCTGCGAACCAGTGCTCGTGAGACCACTGGACCGCTGAACTTTATCGGATCCGGAACCGGAACATGATTGAATTTGAGCAAGCCACAGCGCCAGCTAGCTGACATTCCGTATCATGTGCACGTGGTTGGGCCATGCGTAAACATGCACATGATACGCACCAACGCACGCGCTCAAGTTGTTTGTCGTGCAAACAGCCGCCACCCAGAAACGTATCACTGGGACCTGGCTATGTTATGTTTGTCTTGTCTACGAATGTCAGCCACGCACGATGTGTTTATCGACGCAGCGGCAGAGCATTTTTTTGTCTTCATTCTGTCATTTCTTTCCCAGGCTTCCTTGTGCGCGCTTCAGCGAATGCCAAATGAAGCCACGTACAGTACGGTGAGGTTGCTTGTGTTTTGTTGCTATTTTTGAAATAAATAATTATTAAAAGCATGTTTAGCGTCTGTTTCAGGCGCAACTGTCTCAGCTTCTCGATAGTCTACGGCAATTAGAGCTGGGCGATAATGATGCTATGACTACATTTAATGCACTGTTCTCAGCGGTTCCCTTATTTTAATCAAACTAATGTGCCATTTTTGGAAATTGTATGGAATAAATGAACATCAATTGTGAGGATTCAGTTTGCATATTGTGCCCGTTATCTGTTGAGTTTGCGCTCAGGTGAAGTTCTGGTCTTCACACTTACACATATGAACAGTTTGGTTTTGTATGCAAACGTGATCTCTATTCCGAAGTTCGGAATCCAGAAGGGTTTTTGGATCGCGATCCCGAAAATTTTCAAACTAGATCTCAATCCCGTTTGAATACTGACATGATTTAAAATTTGTGATCGATCTTGGACAAACAGTAACAGTGAAATAACGTCGAGGGAGGCGTGGCCCGATCCGATCACCAAGTTCGACACCGGCTTTCATGTTCAGGCATCATCAGACCGCCGATTAAAAAATATTCATTGAAACATCAACTAGTCAGTCCGCCAATCAAAACATAATCAATTCTCACACAAATGGCCCAATCGTCGCTGCAGTCGAAACGTGCGTTCATAATCGGCTTCACGGGCGAGATCGGCAAGCAGCTGGCTCGCGAGTTGATCGAACGAAACGTGTTCAAAGAGTTGATCTTGGTCGGACGTCGGCAAGTCGACAATGAACTGTACAACAAGGCAAATATTGTGAGTCGGGTGTTTTTTTTTGGTGCGAACGGCGAGCTTGTTTCTGGTGCAATGTGAATGCGTGTTTGATTGTCTTCGGGGATTTAGCGGATCGAATTTCTTGGCGCAGAACTTCACATTGATTAAATTCAAATATTGCCGGGACCCGCCATGATTGATTTTGGGGGAAATTTGCGGAATAAGCGTTTGTATTTTTGCATACAAATGATTTGCGGACTTCGCCTAAGTGCTGTCCTTTAGACAGTCTGGCTGTGCAGTGTGGGCTCACTGTGTGCAAGCAGCTTCACTCCAATATCGGCTGAAATGTTTTGGAAAAAGTAGAACGCTTGTGATCTGCAGCGAGACGTGCCTTACGATTCAGGAATATTTTTGGATGGATTCGTATATAGTCATTGTGCGACCAACCGCCAATCTATGTTGCATATGCAAGCTGGTGTGTCGAATTTTATCTGCCAGCAACCAAAAAAACATTTTCAGACGCAGAAGGTAATCGATTTCGATAAGATGTCCGAGCACGCTGATGCGTTTACCGGTTGTGATGTGGGATTCTGCTGCTTGGGTACGACCAGGGGAAAGGCGGGAAAGGTTGGGGGGAGGGGGAATTGGGCGTTATACTCAGTAACTCAGATCGTTTTGGAAAGGTACGGACTAGTGGGAGTAGTACGCAGTAGG
>JASAMV010000597.1:0-10186 GCA_030248065.1 Rhynchonema sp. JSB1_4
TATCTCCGTGCCCTGTGTCTCTGGTGGCAAGACAGCACGCGCCGGGAATATGGTTCAATGTCTACTGTTTCGGTATCAAACAGCTCAGAACACACTTACGTTTATTCCAGTGCCTAATGAAACATCAGCAAAGTGGTGCAAGCTAGTATCGTTCTTTTATGCCAGTCAGCCAGGGAACCATATTTCTTTTATGCCCCTTGGGGCATTTTTCTTTCTTGTACTAATAGCGCACGTTTATACGCGGAAAAGGAACTGAATTTGTCAACAGCATCCCCCGAGCAGGAATACCAAGCGCCGGAAAACAGTTATTTCACGATTTTGCAGTATAACACTAAGGTGCCAGGGGGTGAAACGACTAACAGTAACCACCAACAACATCAACTAAGGTGCCATAAACCAAGCAAGCAGTTGACAAAATATAACGGCACCTTATGTGTCCTCCGGTTAGGTATAGATTGATATCATGACGCCTTGTGCACAAATCGCTTTTGTAGGGACCCAGGTAGTTCTGCGTGTTACGGACAAAACAGCGAGTTTTAAAACCAAAAGAGCGGGGCCAAGGCGGAGGGCCTTCAAAAACAGTGCTCACATGTGTGAACAAATTTGTTTTTGACCATAATGGCAGTGGCCCAAGCCTAAGCCTTAGCCTATCTATCTTAGCATATCTTAAATAGCGGGCTTGTGCAGTACAAACAGTAGCCCGCTGTTCTGACACCCGCCGTTTAGTCCCGAACTGTTTTGTACCCCACATTTGTTAGCTGATGCTTGTGGTTCAAAATGCAATTTTGCCGCGCGCGGAGGCCCATAATTCCTAAGGTGTGTTTTGCGTGTTTCAAACACATTGTGATACTGCTGCTGAATTAATCCTTTGCCGTCGGCGGGCAATTTGTCTTTAAACGAGCCCATGAGGTTAACACCAACGGGAAATAATGCGGGTGCTACAGATTGATAGGTGTTGTAAGAACAAGAAGGATAACATGCCATGAAAGTGCCACCAAATGCTGAAACCTATGTGTACATACCTATATGCACATGTGGACAAAATTATGCCGTCTAAGCTTCCGCTGAGCATGTGCCCACGCATGCCTGTAACCAATTACTGCTATTATACATCAGCAAACTTTATGATCAATCAACGGTACGACCTGATCTCCAGACAAGCATGGGACGCTCAAACAGATACAGAAATTTTAAAATCAGGACAAGAAAAATCTGCACGTCAAAGCAACGACAAGGCGCAGCCACAAATATGGTAATGAAGCGAATAGCACTGTACATTAGGCCAATTGTTTTGTCGTCAACGCAAATCGTCAGCTCTGGTCGTCAACTGAAGCGGCCATGAATGAACTGCGAGACATGCACATAATACACATTAGGGCTGAGTTGACGGCGAGCATAGACGACATGAATATAAGCCGGACTCTTTATACATCGCATCGAAATCTGGGTTCGGGTCTGGCTCGTTCTTCGATAAGATCTGCTGGTGGCGCGCTTTTTGGAGACAAATTTGCCAGAGGCGTTCGCACTGACGAGCCCTGGCGCCTCGGTCTGTCTGCTAAAGCAGGGCGAAACAGGCCAACTACATTACTGCACTCAGTACATTTACTAATGCATGCGAAACATCAGCGCACTATGCGGGCTATGATATTTTGAAACGATGAAAATTAGAGATCAGCGCGGCAGAGCAGAGTGGTCACACGTCCCTTTGCAACCGCATGCATCGGATACTGCGCACTTCATACTACCGTAGTACAACTTGGGAACATCCCAAGGCGATTTCAGGTCCGAACCCGGTCACCGACATTGAGGTAAAGCAATCTTGAAACTGTACGTTTCAGGTCCAAAAAGCGGAAACGTGTGAATAACATGTCCTCTGGCTGCAACATGTATCGTACATACATACTGCATACGACAGCATAGGGGTGTGTATAGCTGAGTAAGCGTCCTGCACACAGAGAGCTTTACGCCCCCTCTCGGAAAGATGGACCGACGGATACCCGACATAACATTATTAGGCATTATGGCAAGGATACGGACAAAATTTATGTAAAAGCGAGCAAAAAAGCACCTGGAGGAATACATTTTGGCTAGTTTACTCACGCCTAAACTACATACGGTATACCAAAGTACGATGAACATTATACACTGTATATAAACGCAGAGACATGTAGCACCAAGCTGCGATGTTGAGGTACTCAATTCGAGCGAATCGGTTCATTTTTGAAGTACCCATGTAGAAGCTGGACGATCTTTGAAGGGAATAACATTCAAGTATTTTCACAGAAAAATTTTTTTCCTGCGCGCTCCATCGCTTGACCGAGCCCACGAAGAGGTGATTTAAGACACGTTCGATTCCTGATATAGTACTGAGACTGAACACAGTGGTGCACCAACCCATCATGCCCACAAGCGCAGTCGCAGTTGAAATTTGATTTTAAGAAAATCGCTTCCGTTCAAGCGAGTGCCGAATGAAAGAGCAACGAAAAAAAGCAGTGTGGAAAATTCTTCGAGACGTGGACCCGAGGTCTATTCCGACCGAGTTTTTTTCCAAAACCTGGTTTTCTGCAAATCCTGTTTTGCGAAATGTCGCTGTTTTAGTCAGCTATTTTTTTCCGCCGATTGCATTTATACCCGTTCGAACTGCACTGCAAGCTGTTTATATACTTCCTCGTGCACCGATAGGTTTCGTGAACAGACGACTGCATAGAACATGATATTACAGTGAAACATGCGACAAAAGTGCGTGTACCAGAGTCAAAAAAGCTGATCATGATTCATGAACCGTGTTCGATTCAGAAGTGAAGCAGCACAAAAAGTCCCAATTTTGCTTTTCCTAAGATCACAAGAGAGATACAAAAAAACTAACGAAAATACGAGGTCCAAAAAGTAAAAGCCGTCGGAACATGAGAGGCTCCATCCTCACCCCAGGGGATTTTCGGACACGAGCGCGAATCAAAAATCGGACTGATTTGATTTGGGCTCGAAACTTATACGTAAATCAGACGGTACATAGCTGGGCGTGTTCAAGACTTTCAAAAAATATACAAGTGCTGTGTTTTTTCTTCTGAGTTGGGTAAAGCATTGTGCCAGCGTCGCCAATATAAAAATAAACAACCCTGTCTCGTTCGCGTTTATAATTACTTTCGCGACCAATTTTGAAGATAAAGAAATGTGAATTGATTAGCAGAAAAGCGGTCATGCGTGGGAACCACAAACAGGGGAACGTGCTTTTTAGAGTGCCAGCCGAATTTCGACAGCAATATTCACTAGGTACCTCGCGGAAACTGGAGCCTGCGAGGCACTTATAAAAATGTAACAAAAAAGCACGGACACGACACGACATTTATTTGCTTGAACCCACACGCGCTTTGTATGTATTAGTTGTGCGCTATACGGCTGAGATAAAAACAGCGTTTGAGTGCTTTTCGCGGATTGACAACGTTAATGCGTTATGCAACTTTTTTCATGGTTCGTGGGTTCAATTCGGCACTGATTCACATGGTAACTAACTTTTGGACCGCAAATGTTTATCCCCTAGAATGAGCTTAGGTAAGCCGACACACAAGGTGCACGGTATATTAGGTGCCTCGTATACCATAGTCGGACTTCCGTTATAGCTTTGCCTTAAAGATACACACTAGGTAGCAACTTGCATAACGTCTAACACATTTTCCCTCAAGTTGCGGCGCCACATTATGTACTTTACTAAGCCACCAAAAAACCGACGGATCTTGGGTCACACGTCTGAGGTTGGCATATAATCGGTCAGGGTTCGGAATGAGCTCGCCTTATAGTCTCTGTGAAACATCATCGAATCGCGCTCTCTGGTGCCCAACACTAACCATGCAGCCGGTGATGTTTCACGCGGTTCACGTATTTTGACTTTATTGAAACACTGAGCAGAATCCTGAGCAACTCAGAGGCATAGTGTGTACCGATAAAATGTACCAACTCGTTCTGTTTCGAAAAACCCAGTTGCGGCACATAAAAGTGCTAACTACCAGACTTGCGAACTGCGCGAAGTTTATCCAGTGCCTGACATTTGACATACATTATGCGCCTGCGCCTTTGAACTTCGCGTGAAGCCATTTTCGGCAATAAAGGCCAACTTGGTAATGCGTAATACAGTACAAGGTGTCTCAAACTTTCCCTCAATTTCGTCATTCTTGGGTTCTTTGGGAGAATTAGACGAATGCATATGGTTGAATTATATTACTTACTTGAGCAGCCAGGCAATTCTGCATGCGCCTGACATTTATAAATATAGTATCCACGTAACTGACTGATGTTTCAAGGGTTGTTTTACAACTCCCTCTCACCAGTTTTGCTATAAAGCTAGGGTGCAGTGTTTTTTGGTGATTTTTTTGAACTGAGCTTATTTCGAGTTTTATGCAAATTTATGATTTGCTTTATTGGCGGTAAATAAATTTCTTTTACGCTGGTCGAAATGAAGATTTTTAATGAACTTCAAGCTATCCTTAAACGTCAAAGTCACCAAGACGAACTCCGAGTGGATAGTAAAAACCATGCGTGAAACATCAGATACATGTAGCTGGGTGAAGGACTATAATTTGGTAGCATTAGTTGCACGGAGAATCGCCTGGCGAATCCAATTATAAATCAACAAGATCCGAAAAATATTCTGCTTACTAAAGCCACAACAGTAACCAAATTCAGGGTATAGGCAATCCATCGGCTCATGGCACTTTTTACACGCACAGCGCATGCAGCTGCAAAATTTGGGGATGTTTCAACTCATGACTGCAGAGGATAGAGGCATTCATTGATGGCAGTAATGTAGCGTGTGAGTGTTGAGTGCCATGAGCTGACGGCTTGCCTGTACTTTTGAGACACCCGCTGTTCATATAATGTGTGCCGAACACACAGAACGTCGCCAAAACGTGACGCAATAAGGGCAAACTGGATCAGTTTAATAAGGTTCTAAACTGTGATGAAAAATAAAACTGTTGAACTTATTAAGCGCATTGATCACGGGAGGAACAGTAAAAATACCTGTATATCAATCGATTCCAATTTGAAAAGCTTCAAACAACGTCCTTGAATCAAGATTTAACGCGTCTTTTCACAAAATGTAAAAAGAATGGTGGAAATTAGAAACGAGAGAAAAAGTATTAACTTCGATCAGTGCATTCAGTGCGTGAGAAGTTCGTGCGCCTGTTACAATTTTAGCGATCGACTGAACTGCAATTGGTGGAGCATATTGCTTGTCTTGTGTTGTCAGACTGAGTTCATGTATAAAAAATCACTTAAAAACGAATAACAAGGTAAAGGCAAACTACACCAACACGAGCCCGATTTCGAAGCTATGTAACGTGTATTCAAAACGAATAGAAAGAGAAAATCATCATGCTCCATTTTGTATTCTTCAACGTGTAATATTAAACCAAATCAGCAACCACGTTTGAATGTTTCACTATTCTGCCAGCTGCGAAATCGAGCTCATGTTGGTGTAGTTTGCCTTTATATCTTGAATTGTTGTGGCGTGGTTCGACCACTGCGAAGCTATGGCGATCTGAAAACATCTCGTATATCGACTCAGCAAAACGACGCGGTCCCGTGGCTTCGTTCAAAGATGTTCACCACAACCACCGCCTATATGCTGCACTTTGCTGACTTTGGGACAGGGTTTAGCTTTACCTTACGGTTCGACCTTGACTTGGCATCCAGCCAACGTTAGACCAAGCTGACATCGGTGCAAGCAAAAGGCATCTTATAGGCCTACCCTGTCGTGAGGTTTTCACATGTTTTGAGTTCATAATCTCCTTTCTTAAGATACTAAGTGTAGTAGGATACCCCGAATTCGTATCAATTCCACGCCCACCACAATTACCTATTGTTGCTTGTGAATGTAAACAAAAAACATGAAAGGGCACTTACAAACAGGTTAACGGTGTAACGACCAGCACGTGCCCGCGGAATGTGACCGGCATCGGCGCCAAGTTACAGTATGTACCTCCAGTCCAAACCGACAGCACAGGTACATACAATGTACATCCTCAATCTATACGAGGTCCACATATCCATGGAGTCCGTCCCGCTCATAAGAAGGAAACTCTATAGTCCAGGCTCTCTGGGACGTATGTATGTATTCGAGTTCGTTTGCGTCGCCGTGACCTTGAAGGGTGGTAATCTCCGTTGCCGGGTTGGAGAATGTTAACCCGATTCCCTTTCACTAAATACGCCCTTGCCAACTGGCGTTCGTCGTTCGCTTAGGACAATAATTTCTCTTTTGTTTATCTGCTTACTGTCCATCAGGACAAGACCATAAATGATTTTTTACCATTATATAGGCCCCATGATGCTATAATTGTTGAAAACAAACTGCAGTGGCTTTCGGACAGTGAACCAGTGCAATTAACTCGACCATCGAAATCTGATGTTACCCGGGTATTTTGCTCATCACACGTGGAATAAGAAACAACCGCTTTGGTATGCAGTCGTCTTCCGAGACCTTCAACCTACGCATTTGTATGTTCGTAGAACCTAAATCGGCCTGATCTCGCAATTTTTTGGCTGCAAGCGTGCGTAACATGACCCGCATGGCATGACCTGTTTGTTTTACTAAACAGCTCCGCCCGTCGAAGCTGCAGTAAAATGACGTGCTGCTTTCACGTCTATCTTTGTACATGCATCTACATATGAGAAGCACACAGTGTATCTGTGTTTTGCGAGCGTTTAACATCCAATTTCGAGCATTGCTACTGGCAGACAGGGTCGCCCGCACACAATTTCGTGTTTGCAGTGACGGACGCGTGAAGAGTGTCACACAAGAGGGCACCGTCCGAGCGCTGCCGTGCTTCGCTAAACGGTGCCACCGGAGCTTTTTGGCACAGAAGTGGTTCCTGTCCTGTAAATACTGCATATATTCAGTGTTTTGTTTAGAGAAAGACCACTGTTCTTGTTCCGTACAAGCGACATGACAATCGTCAGTGTTTTACGTGGGCTTTTTTCGGCTGCTTACCGGCTGCTTACCATGAGGACGTGGGACATAAATAGTCAACATCAGTTTAGCGTGTACGTTAATGGAATTATCATGGGAGCGCGCATAAACCATTTTTCGCAAGGAACATTTTTTGGTCTCAGAATAGCGCAGCTCACCCTCCTGTAGCCACGTGCGTATAGCGATAGGCCCACCAGCGGAGGACAGAGACAAGCATCCACCCACTTTTTGATGAACTCGCGACGGTATTTCGGGCCGTTGCTTACATAACAACAAACGATTCGTTTCGCGAAAAAAAGCCGATTGTTTTTCTGCGCTGTTTGTCAAAAATGCATGTGACGTTCACCCTCTTGAAATATTTGCCTTCAAACCCTATAATGACTGTATTACTTGCGGTGCAGGTGTAGCGATAATATCGACAATTGGAATTATACATGCCCGGAAGCAAATTAAATGTCTGCCGGAATATACAGTAGTTACTAGCTTACTGAGTAACGACATCTGTATTCATGTTTCGCATTTTTCAGCTCATTTTCGTCCATGTGGCCAAGCGCCAGGTGCACCCCACGAACTGTAGGTATATAGCAGAGTGCAGTATGGCTGCTTGCTATCAGTTATTGCTTTTGACAGGGTCATGGCGTACATGTACTTCACAAGGTTATTGACACAGTCAGCCCAGTACAGTGACTTACAGTGACACAGTCAGGCTAAGCCCTCAGCTCATCTTGCGACACTTTTATTATTGCAAAGAGACAACAAACTCGCACACTCTTTCTTTCTCATTACTTCATGCATGACACGTGTTATTTTCAATTTTATTGTCAGTCGTCGGTGCTAAAAGGCTGTCGGCCACTCCCCTCCGTCTATACCAACAAATGTGCCAAACAAAATGTGCCGCTATTTTGCAACGAGGTCGCGTTATCACCGGGTGCCCTCGACAACAAGCACGATCGATTCTGGCAATATCAACAGTTTTAGCTTCGTTCATGATTGATGCAAATTATGTTTTTTTGTACATTTTCGTACTCTGGCACACATGTGTTCACTCAAGCGTTAAATATTAGCCCAAAAAACACCAGAAACACCAGTGTCTGACATCTGCATGGTGAAGCCTGCCTGCGCATAAATAAATTAGATATCCAAAATCCAGACAGCCAGAGCAACCAGCTCCAGACCCAGAGCACGGCCCATAAGCTGCAGCTGAAAGGCCGCCACCATGCCACTGCGATTCATTTGCTTGTGTTTCGTTTTTACCCTCGCCGCAAACCATAAAAGCGGATGGTTTGCGGTTCTCGAGCATAAAGAATCCTCATGCATGGCTTTCATTAACATGAAAAACCCAAAACGGCCCAAAGGTTTGATATGGTCCAACACGGCCTAATCAGAGACAGGCCAAAGGCATCAGTCTATAAAATTGTTTATTATGTACACATTGCATGCATGTGCATGGTATTCACGTGCGCTACATTAAGGATGAGGTCCGATATCTCGCCCTCCCTGTATTCATTTGGGCCTGTTGGATTTGCTGTCAGCAACATTTCACTGCACCGAGGGTTCAATTCTAAATGGTTGATTTTTCTTGCTTCGGGGTTATGTTATTCTTGCTTGGTCTACAAATACATGCAAAATGCACACCTCTTTGAGCTATGTATGTACACATTTTGTAGCCGTTTACAGTCGTGAAACTTTTCTGTTGCGCTTGCAACTGGATATTGCGTGAGGGTTTTATTATTCACTCATCCGCAGCAACCGCTACACCTGCTTACCGAATTTACATTTGCCATAGCACACAAGGTATACGTTTCTTGGGCCGCTTTTTTTCGCTTCTGTCAGTCCTGAGAAGAGATGCTTATGCCCCATCAGACGCGCGATATCTTTCCATAAGTGCTCAAAGGTTGCTTCTTTGTCTTATTTTGTCTTACTCTGTTAAAGTCTCCAGTTGTTCACAGTCGCCAAAACTGGAACCAGCTCGAAAAAGTGTCTCGACTCTCTCCGCAAGAACGGCGTGTTTTTTCTAGCAAGCATAGCGGCACAGCAAAGAAATGAACTGGCTTATATTATTGTATATCACAAGAACAACGGCCCACCGCGATGGCGCAATGACGCAGTTCATGGTTCAATAAAACTAATTTTCTTGCCAAGTGCGCAGATCGCATCTCTTTATTCGTCGGAACGTAATTCGTTAAGTTTGACTGAGAAAGTGGTAACCCAGAACTCAACCTGGCTATTTTGAGACGTTGCCGGTAACTCATGCCGAAGGCAATTGCGCAACCTGGTTACGTGTATGTAACAAAAAGGTTGTCTGTGTCTAACTTGCTATCATGGTTCTGGATTGGTAACACCGGTAAACGGTAATATGGATTAGTCCTCTTCGTTGCAATTTTAATCAGAAGTTTTTCATAGCAATAACAAAACGACGACCACGTACATGTAGTTGCCATTCCCATGTAGGTTGCACGTGATTACTCTCGACGCCGAATTCTTACGACCCTGTGTTTGTCTAACACTTCATTAATTTCGCTGCTGTCTTCGACTTTTTTAACAAATTGCAGTGTGTCAGTGAAGTAATGTCGATTGCCATTGGTTCTAGAATACGGTCCATCGGTTACCGCATCGAAGAGAGAGCTCTGCGATGGTATGTAGCTTATGTCAAGGTATGCTCATATTAATCGCACGTCAAAGTGTTGATGTTTTTGGGGGCAGGCCAAGACCGCCTCGTAAAATTTACAGCTTTATTTGGGGGCGACCAAGGGACGACCGGGTACCAACAAGTAAGCATGCCTTAATTCTGCTATGACAAGGAAATGAAGGTCTCGTGCAGCACACCAATCGGACATGTCCAACCTAGGGTACTAAGTACTTGTACTCGTTAAGTGGACTGACCATACCCTTTGCCACTGTTATCTTTTGATACAACTTGTAATTGATCTGGCACTGGGTAGTCTAACTTGCAGCGTTTAAGCGATAGGGTTTGGCGGTTCGTCAAAGTTTATATGCGGTGTTAGTGATAATAAATATCACAAAACAAAATGTTGACGGGGCCAGCGCTCCGTCTCGCTTCTACCATTTGCAGTCGACACCGGGGGCACTGGTAAAGCTGAAGACCGGGTGGTTTAGGTTTGCGAATGTTTTCTGACTAGGGCCTAGGGACTGTTTTTTTAAGTTCAGGCATAAGCCTAACCTTCTGCCTGAATCTAAGTCTAAGCCTATCAATGTCAGCTTCAG
>JASAMV010000601.1:0-36795 GCA_030248065.1 Rhynchonema sp. JSB1_4
AAACGGACATCTTCGAGCAACACAGCGACGGAGAGAGTGGCTCTGAATCGGCCAAAGTGTGGCTCCGAAGAGAGGAAATCAGCGTCGATTCCATCTGGAACTGGGTCTGACTTTATGGTGTTCCACCAAATACCGGAGTTTTCCGGTTACAGCCCCTGGGGCTCTATTCGGTAGTGGGTGGGAAATCGGATTTTGAAAATCATTCTTATTCCCAGATGGAGCCCACGGGGATTTATTCGAACCATCTTCCGAATAGAGCCCACGTTAAATTTTTGTTCTTTTCGAATATGGTTCATACCTGATTGCAACACGTTTTTGTGTCTTATAGATGCTTTGTATAGACTGTATTTTACTTCTATGTGCATGAAGTCAAAGATTTTTACCAAAAAGTACGAAATATCACGTAAAATATAACTCCTTTTGTACCGGTAAATTTAGATCACAAAATGGGTACAAGAACAAGAAAAATCCCGAATAGAGCCCCATATTTGGAACATTTTCCATTTTCCAAATAGAGCCCCTCCAGGGCTCTATGCGGGGGGGGCTGTAACCGGAGAACTCCGGTATTTTTTATAAATAATTGGCCATAATTGTTGGCCATAATCGCGTTGGTGCCTTCCCGAATCCATCTGGAATGAATACCAATAGTTGAGTATTGGATTCGTTTGTGTTGGGGCACCACGTTTGTTCGTTCGTTTGTCACCCGCTGTCTTGGACCAACTGTTTTATCCGTTTTTGTCATTGACTGTTTTGTCGCCTAATGTTTTGGCCTCAGTGTTTTGACAGCCGTTGTTTTGTCTGCGACATGTTTTAAGGCCCCATAAGGCAATGCGATAAACGAAATCAAACAAATTATATTATTGGATTGGTATGTGGTGAGAGATGTTTCGTGCAAATAATTAATCACTTTTGTCACATTTTGATTTGGTCAAAATTTTGATGTTCCTATATCGCCTTGAGTACTTACCGTAAAAACCTAAATGGAAGGGGGCTCTATTAATTCACTGACCCCATTTTGGGGGGCTCTATTTCGGGGGGCCTCTATTAATTCACTGACCCGAACCTGAAAAATTGTTCCCAGAAATACCCCCCAAAAACCCCTGAAAATGGGGTTGAAGTTGAAAGGATGTTTTTTTCGCTTGTAATCGCATTTATTCGTGTCTATTCGTCAATTAGAGGCATGGCATATTATGTGCTCTGAACGAACAACAAACGTGCATAAATGTACCTGCGCACCATTATCAAGCCTTAATGCACTACTGTATAGGGGATAGGGGGACTCTATTCCGGGGGCTCTATTAATTCACTGACACTGACCCCTTTTTTTGGGGCTGTATTACGGGGGGGGGGGCTCTATTCCGGGGGGCTGTATTTAGGTTTTTACGGTAATCTGCAAATTGGTAACCACATGTACGTTTTGGTTTTACAGACTAATTTTTTTATTCGTATAACTTACATTGTGTTTCTGTCCACCCAGACCACGTAGTCAAGAAGTGGTCCTCACGCCCAGGCGTAACGCACACTACTTGCCTGTGTATTATTATTTCTGTCTTTCTTGTCCGCGTAGTCAAGAAGTGTATGTTACGCCCGGGCGTAAACACCACTTCTTGACTATACGGACAAGAAAGACAGGAAAGACAAGAAAGACAAGAATTCTTGTCCGTGCGTCAAGAAGTGTCCACATACGTCGTAATGTGATGTGCATATGTGGGCAATCTAGGTTCAATTTAGTCGCCGTGATAGTTACGATACTTTATATTCTTTTTTTGGGGCGGGCAAAACCTCCACATGCCGATGCACAATCCAATTCAGTCATAGGTACAACCAAGAGCTACTGCAGTCGCAAAGGATGCAAAACACAACAGATCTTGAAAACCTAAGAATGACATCATTTTGATCCGCACTTTCCAGTCGAACACAAATGCACGACCACGTACATAATATATTGTATGAGAGGAAAATCCCTCGAATCACATATAAATACATATGACACAAATGACTATAATAGGTATCATGTACACGACAATTTTTGTCCTCTACAGCCACTGACCCCCCAATGGTGCTCTCGTTTCTGGTCATTTTGTTGAAATGAATCTTTTCGAAAATCTTCCGCTTTACCACACAAGTTCTTACTCCCAACGTTTCGTGACCGCCTGCTTGAGGACACTTTTTCAAGGAAAAAACAGAAACCTCTCTCTGACTGTTGGTCGCATGCACTTCGCTCTCATATTTTCTGATTTTCTCTCTTTTTTATTTTCTAGATTTTCGTGATCTATCCCTGCCTTGTCTTATTGCAGGTTTTCCTTGAAAAAGTCTCCTCGGTCGGTCACGAAATGTTGTGAGTAAAAACATTAAAGCGATCTAAAAGATTCATTTCTACACTGACGCACAAGAGTTGTGTGAAATCCACGAAATGACTTTCCAAATGATTATACAGTAATTCGACTGCTTTTGGACTCAATTTTTGTGCTAAAAACTTTCGCAAAGAAACCAGCAGATTGACATGAGCACAATGGGCCGAATTCATAAAAGCGCAAATGCCCGCATCTGAGAACGCGCCGGCATTTGATATATCGCATGCGCTCTTCCCCTCGGTGCGTAAATTCCCTATTCACTCGAGAACGTTCCTGTTCGCGCAAACACGCAACAGTTGACGACAGCCAGCTGAAGGTCGAAGTTGTCAGAAAATGCGCACATTAGGTTTCTGGAATTCGGCCCAACATCAACATTTTTACAGGAGAATGGCAAAGTCATCCCCCGGAACAGGCCAAGGGGGTATGATTTGGGATATTTTTTATTTTTTCAAATCTGAAAACAAACAAATCCCAAATAATCCGCCGGTGGTGGGATTATTTGGAATTCTCCATTGTTGTTCTGGCTGAACATTCAAAACATTTGTTGCGTGTTTTTTTGCGAAGAGACATCCGGAATCCGGAACCCGGAAATAATTTGCATGCTGAAATACAAGACATTCCTAGGCCCCGCAAGAATTTACATGCAAAAGCAAAAGCGCTTTCCGGAAAAATTTCCTGATTCCGATTTCCGGATTCAACCTTAAGAATGCACTTAGCGGAGCGAACATATTACGTACCTATTTACGCGCAAAACTGTATGCACATTTCACGAAAATTTCTCTGCTGGTCCGACAACAACTAACGTTGAATTTATAACAGTCAAACTGCCTGATCCGTAAAGCGGAAAATGTACGCAATCGTTCCAGACAACAAACATGGGTATGGTTCGACTAGGGTTACCAAGTAAAAAACCGCGGGAAAAAGAAACAGAGAAAGGAGTGGCCAAAGCATCAATTTTTCTGCATAACGATACAAGAGAACGCAATCAAATGAATTGGCTGCCAGCCAAAAATTAAAAAACCTTTTTGAAGGTACCGAAGCGTTGAGTACACCAAGTCTGAAGGAAAAGCAGAAGAAAGAAAAAATATGTCTTCGAACTTCTTGTCTAAAACCGGGTAAGCTCATTCATCATTTGACTTTCCGCTTTACCAATCAGGCAGTGTGGCTGCCATAATTTCTGCGTTAGCTGTTGCTGGATAACAAAATTGTGGCAACTTGTATCCTCACAACAAGCCGGTGATTGATCATGATCTGAATGCGCGTTAGCCATTGTTTGTTTATTGACATAATGCTACTGTACTTTGGCATGGTCATGTTTGGGATGATAACACCGCAGGACAACCTTCATATTTACATGAAGCATTACATTGAACCATGTGTCTGTAAGCGGGCACATAAGAAACCTCAGTATTTTGTGATGTTCGTCGCATTTTGCTGTTTTCCTGCGAATGGGCACATTCAAAGGAGTCATTCGTTCGCAAAGCTTGATTGTTGAATTGTTGTACAAATTGCGATTGCTGCCAGTGAAATTTATTCCGTCCGTGTGTGAAATGTAATTGACCGATCACGCTGTGTTTCTGTGTTTTCTGTGTTTTTTTGCTCCTTATCATCATCTACATCTCTCGATCCGTAACTATTCACTGGCCCACTAAACACTTGTAATTATTTATGGTTTCGTCGTTACTGTCCAGCTTATGCGTGTTGTTGACGTTACCATGTTGCTTCTGATGCAATAAAAAACTTGAACTTGAACTTGAACTTGTATCAAACAGACGTCAAATTGTAACGCCAAGGATCTGGGGACGTTCCGAAGGGTCCTGGCGTTCGTGCAGAAGATGCAACGATCATGCCCTGTAACAAGTGTTCAAGCAAGCTATGCGTACATAATCATGCCCGATTATAGCCCAAAGTTTTCGATGTGTTTTGGTTAATCCAAATGTAGTTCCTGATAACCTTCATTTGCCAACTCTGTAATACTGTAATTTTACGTGTGTCTGCTATCGCTCGGTGGCTTCGCTGACATTGAGTTATTCAATATTCAGAGCTCAAGCTGACATTAGTCATCGGGCTAATCATTGATGATCAGGAGCGTCACAGAGGAAATCCAGGCAGCATGCAAGTCATCAACAACAATGCAATACATCTGTCACAGATGAGACAGTCCCCTTCATTTGCTTGGGTGACTGGTCTTATGATACGGTCCCTATGGCACCTGTCACCGGACCCATCAAAGTGTGCGTGGGCCCCGAACGGCGTTTGAGTGACAAGGCGTGGGCCCCGCGAGAGGCAGCGAACGCAAAGACGTCATGCACCCGGCGTTTGAGTGACAGGGCGTGGGCCCCGCGTGAGCTGCCATGACTGTAAACAACTCTAATGCAATTTTTGGGCTAATGTGATATTGATATTGAAAAATGTAGTAGTACCCAACTTTTAAAGTTTCCGACCTTAAAGGGTGTGTCTAACGTCTGTTAACCCCATGTTTTATTGGGTGCAATAGAAAGATGACCTCGACAGGCCGCCGTGTGCAAAAAACCGCGTCTTCTGGCTCGCCAAATCGCGAAATATTGAGGGTTACGTTTCGAATTAAATCAATATCCGGACACAAAACTCCAGGCGCTTTTGGCGTTTTTCTGCTGAAACATTGCATGTTTAAGCGCGGCTCAGCCGCCTATACAATGCACGTAGACGCTCAACACACAACGCTCTGGCTGCTGGCTTGACTGTGGACACAATGAATGTTTCATTTAACCCACAGAAGCTGGTTTGTGTGTGTTTCGCTTCGTAACTTTTCTTGTCTGCTCAGTCTGAATTTTGTGTCCGGAAATTGATTTAATTCGAAAAGTAACCCTCAAGATTTCGCGATTTAGAAAGTTAAAAGTCGCGGTTTTTGGCACACGGCGGCTTTTCGAAGACATCTTTCAATTCCACCCAACAAAACATGGGGTTAGGAGACGTTAGACACACCCTTTAAAGCTGTTTTGATCCTCCACCTCTGACCTTTTAATCGTGATGCTATTTTGAGATTGTTGTTTATCTCACTTAAAGTTCAGATCTTGAGTATTTAAAGGACTCTTTTGTACTTTTGTGGCTCATTCCGATTTGGGGTTTGACTCGATTTATAATTGTCTTGACTTTAATTTGAACCATATTTCATTTGGTGATTCAGTCAGATTTTGGCGCTTTGACAAACTTTCGGAACTAACTTGAGCATAAAAGTGACACATAGAAATTTGGGGAGACTTTGTCCTTTGTGCTAGGAAAACGAAGCTTTCAGAAGAAAAACATTAGACATAATAAAGTGATCACACGGTCGATTCGGTGCGATCGACCAGCCCAGCAACACGCAATTCCGCTCGCGCTGACAACATCTGGGGCGCAAGTTTGTCGACAGCATGTTCTGGGCATGCCATGCACATACAATAGATGTACATGTGCTCAATTCAGTCGTACTGACAATTGCAACAGCTTTATTCTTTTTCTGAACCTCCACATATGCAGGGTTGGATTGAAAAAAATTTTTATTATCGAACTTTTTTTTTAAAAAAAACTTTTTAAAAATTTTTTTTAAAATCACTTTTTTTATTCCGAACCCCCAAAAAATTGGTTTCTAGAAAAATGAAATTTCTGAAATCATGTTACTTAGGTATGTTTTGAGGGACACTAAAGAGAACTTCTCCACTGACTTGCATGTTTATGTTGATCACCTGCGATCTAGCCCACTTGGTCATAACTTTGAGAACCCGCCCGTAGGTAACTCTGTGGGCATATATGACAAAGGGAAGACCAACCTTCTGTTTGTGAATTTGGGGATAAATTCGAAGAGGGATAAAGAGTTACACCACACTCATGTTGTGTGACAAAAGCAACAAATGACAAATCCACGCAACTGCAACGTTGAGTCTGTCGATAGCTTACGTCGATAGCTCAATAACTGCACAGTATACGGTATTG
Source organism: Rhynchonema sp. JSB1_4 (assembly GCA_030248065.1). NCBI lineage: Eukaryota > Metazoa > Nematoda > Chromadorea > Monhysterida > Xyalidae > Rhynchonema > Rhynchonema sp. JSB1_4. Next base: position 6,306 of record JASAMV010000601.1, read on the forward strand.
AATGTCCTATATTATACATGCAGCGATTGTTGGGATGTCTGGGAACTGTATGAGTCCATTACAACGCCATTTTAAACTGAAATATAAGCGCCGCAGGCGATTTTTTGAGAATGATGAGCAATGAAACGCATGAAAACATACATTTTTACCTTAAAAAAGTGAGAAAATAACGAAAAAAGGGGAAAAATAATAAAAAAAGCGGCCAAGTTTTTAAAAAAAATTTTTTTACAAAAATTTTTTTTTTTTTTTTTAATCCAACGCTGCACATATGTACCGATAGACAATCCAAATTTTCGCAATGAAATCCAAAGGCAGATTCAGGCCTCATTTCACACGCAGACGGAAGCTCGAAGATAAACATATCACCTTTTGCCTTATTCAGTGTCCATGATGTTAATCATGTTTCATAAATCTTATTCAAAATTATGAAAATAATCTGCATAGTTTGTTTCCGGACAGAGGATTGTCTAAAGTGATTTCTCGCACCAGAACGAAGTAAATGCACACCGAAGTGTAACATGCGACCTGTTTTAGTGCTGGTTTGACCCGTACGCGAAAATCTCCGGAACAACATTATTTACCACATGCGCTGCACACTCACGCACAATTACGCAATAAATTTAAAAATGCACAATGCACTCCGCCCATAATGTCGTAATTATTTGTTGGTTTTGGCGTTGAAAATCTTGGTTCAACACAACATGCGTGTGTGTGCATATTTAGTTCGTGTTTACGTTTGCAATTCTGTGATAAACGTGCCAATCCGTTACACAGATCAACACACTGATACATGTGGCACTTCTGCATTGACAACGTTATTGTTGGTGCCTTCTTTACTCTTCGGGTGTTTTTGTCATTTCCTGACCAAAAATCCATGTTCTTCTACAATTGAATTTAGATGCGAACAACGCGAGACACACAATTTTTATTTGCGAAATGATTTGATATCAATCTCACGTATTGATAATGAAGCCACCTTTGGCTTATTTGGCATGGCTGGTGTTGCCGTTGGTCTGGGCGAGACCATACAGAGGTTTAATTATTGACTTTTTGACTTTGATGTTTATATTCGTTTCCCTGTGTCATTACGGAAAGCCTTAATGACATTCGAAGTGAGGGAATGCCCTCCCCCTCCCCCGAATAATGTCAGTATAGAAATTTGGGCATTTAAAGGTGCTGGTCAACAACCCATCGACTTCGTTTAATCTTGGGGGCAGTGCACCTTAACAAAGGTGGAATATCGTGTTACTCGACCCTGACTTGGGGAGTCGATTGGTTGCTTCCTGATGTTTCACGGCCGGGTTGAAGTTTGCCCCTCAGTGAAAAAATGCAAAAATTTTGCCGGGTTTCCGTGGAAAGGACAATTCGCGGCAACATTTAATAATTTCAGAATATCAAGCACCAACATTTACTTCATCAGTATGATGTACGGCTTTGCAGGAAACAGCTTGTATCCTGAAGGAGAAGTCATTTAGTTCCAAAAACCTGGTGTTTTTTAGTCACCGTTTTCTTCGCCGATAATTTTAAGCATCTGCGATTGACCAGCAAATGTGTTGATCGGACACAAAAATCCTCTAATTACTGTGTACATAACCTGTGCTTTTGAGTTTTTTGCACCAAATACAGCTAACGCAATAATTCGGACAACATGCGCAAGTCGGTCATTATGGGCGTGCGCGACCCCAAAAAAGACAAAACATTTTTGAGTGCTCGAATCTGCACGTTGTTTTTGAGCGCGCGCGCTGATAATGACCGACTTGCGCATGTTGTCCGAATTATTGTATTAGCTGTGTTTGGTGCAGAGAACTCAAAAGCACAGGTTATGTACACAGTAATTAGAGGATTTTTGTGTTCGATCAACACATTTGCTGGTCAATCGCAGATGCTTAAAATTATCGGCGAAGAAAACGGTGGCCAAAAAACACCAGGTTTTTTGGAACTAAATGTTTTCTCGTTTAGGATGCAAGCTGTTTCCTGCAAAGCCGTATATCATACCGATGAAATAAATGTTTGTGCTTGATATTCTGAAATTCTTAAACGTCGCCGTGAATTGTGCTTTCCACGGGAAGCCGGCATAACTTTTGCATTTTTTCACTGAGGGGCAAACTTCAACCTGGCCGTGAAACATCAGGAAGCAACGAATCGACTCTCCAAGTCAGAGTCGAGTAACACGATATCCCACCTTTCTTAATGTGCACTGCCCCCAAGATTAAGCGAGGTCGACGGGTTGTTGACGAGCAGCTTTAAAGATTGCGCTTTCTTCTTTTTCATCTCATCGACATACATACATGTATTTGTATGTTGCCCAATTTCGCAGTTCGTCGTCAGTCAATTTTGCCCGGTGCCGGCGGTGGCCTGCTTCCGTCAGACTTTTCATCGTTGGCCAGCATCCTCAGTGCGTCCAATCAGGTAAAAGGACTATTTTGTTAAACTTCTTAAGGTTTTTGCAAAAGTTTAGCGATTTAATTTTTTTTAATTCGTATTGTTGAAATATATAAATTGGGTGGAATTTTCGAAACGGTGTAAAGATTAGTTGGGTGTAAAGGATGGCGTAAAGTTCGGTCGAAAGCTCGGTCGGCGTAGCTCGGTGTAAACGTGAAACCTTGCCTGTTATTAACGTGGAATGTTTCAAGTTTACACCGAGGTCTATCACACTGAGCTGTCGACCGAGCTTTCCACCAACCTTTACACCCAACTGACCGTTACACCGTTTCGAAAATATCACCCATTGAAACCCTCCATGTGACAGGTGCTCAATCCGACTCCTCCCCCTGGTCCATCATTGGCCGGATTGTCACCCGAGATCATCAACAGCATTCTCGCCGGCCAATCACCGTACGCCAATTCGAATTCGAACATTGGCGGCAATTCAAATGCGCAGACGGACGCATTCGTGCAGACGTGTTTGAATTGGTTGCTGCACGGAATGTTTGATGGATTGACTGGACCGAGGGCCTTCAGCAGGTTATTGTATTTTCTCATTGTCAGTCAGACTTGATTTCACCGGAAAATAAACCAGCAAAGCAACCACGTTGCTGAAACACTCCGCGTTTACTGCATGCGTTGTGTGTGATCTGCAGGTTGTCGCTCAGAGCAACGTCATCTTCTGGCTTGCCACTTCAGTGTTTGCTTGTGATGAAATCTCCTTATGTATAGTTATTGTGCCAACAAACAACTCGGTAACTAATTTCTGTCGAGTATTGAACACCATGAAACACCGTCAATGAGCTCGTTCTCAACTTATTAAAAACGTTGCTTGCGCCCACTCTCACTATGCGGAGTCGACCAAACGGAGGCCACGACGGTGTCTGTACGTGTACAGTACTCGCTTTGTGTTCACAACTGCAGGCCGCAAGCAGCGTTCCCGGGCTTCCCCAGCGCTGGCGGCGGTCCGAGTCTTCCCACATTGAGCTTCCCACTGGCCGCGCACTCCACGGACGCAATTCTTGGCCGTTTCACTCCCGAGCAACGTCAGATGCTCCAAAATTGGAAAGACACGACCCAGCCCGATGATGTTTCACACAAACACACACAACAACGCACGCCACCACCCGGACCTGACCAGATGCAGAAACGGGCACTCAGGAACATTCAGATATTGCGGGAACTGCAGGTTACGCAGCACGGTTTTCAATTATTTTTTGTTTCTATTTTTTGTAGTGGATGACAAATTCCTTTTGGAGTAAAACGTTTGACCGTACTTTCAGAAAACTGAACAAGCCCGGGAATAAAAATGAATTTTTGAATTTGCCCCTCCCCATGGCGCAAAGCTCGATCCGTCAGTGGTCCGGGTTCTGGTTGTTTTCACGTGGCTATCACGGCGTCAAATTAATGTGGTGAAAAGTGATCCCAATCGGGCTCAGCGTTAAGACATCTTACTGTGCATATCCTGTTACCAGTCACATATTGCAGATGCGTCATCCCGAGCCCCCATCCAATACCAACATCCCACCTCCGTCGATCATCACCTCAGGGGGCACTATCCCCACTCGTGCCCTGTCCCTCTATCAGAGCACTCAACGGCCACCCAGTGCACCACCGAGTCCGTTCGATGAAACATCAGCCAGCCGGACTAAAACATCGAATTTCCCGAGCTTCAGCAGTTTCCAAGAACTCACTGGTCCGCAGACTGTTGACACTGCGCAGACCATCAGGAAACAATCCAGTACCAAAACAGTATCAGCCATTACGGATACTGCGTCCAATACGCACAGCCCCGACATATTGACTGAGGGCGCCAATCTGATATTTCAACTTCTGCAGAATGGACCGACCAACAAATTTGTGGTTGATACGGGCAGGGAGAAATTCGATCGATTCCTGCTGCATCGACTGGACAGAGTCGACGCGCTCGGTTGGACAATTTCAGGCACTTTTAGGCCTTGATTAAGCCAAGGCTTTGTTCAGCTGTGGGCTTATTCTTTATGCAGGGCAACCGCGGCACAGTGTAAAAACCTTTACTAACAAGTAAATGTCAAATCAAAGCCAAGCTTGCCGCCCGACTCCAGCAAAGCGCATACATCCATGCACAGGTGTGCCGGTTGTGGACGGAGTGCAAAGCAGCGGCGTCTATTGGGGCGACGGCAATGTGCACGTGGTGAATGAGAACGCGCAACAGGTGTTGGGCACACCAACCAAGTACGAAAACAACGGGTTCATGCTGCCTGTCGCAACGCTGCTTGCTAATTCAGGTACACCATCAATGTTGGGTTGAGGGTGGTGCTTTCGTCCAGCCACCCAATACCAAAGGACTCAAAAGTTTATTATTGCTCATTTGTAATTGTGTATGTAAGTATGGCTATTAATAATCCTGCCATTCTCGTATAGCTGTTGTTTGTCTGCAACCCTGGCCTCAGGTTTGGCTAATTCCCACTTTTCCGTTCATATTTTTGAGTCTTAGACGTATACAGAGTTGGCCCATTGGTGTTGTTGCGAATTCATGCTTGAGGCCTCCCGCATGGATGTTGAAATTTTCAGGTTCGGGCATCGCGCGGGACGGCAATCCGCTGCCCCGACCCGTTCCAGACGAGCAGCAGCCTATTGTTCCAGTGACCACCACCCGACCGAGACTTGAATGTGACGGGGGACAATGTTAGCCGAGATGGGTAATTTGTGATCAAGATACGAGTCCAGGGAGTTTTCAGCGTAAAGTCCAGGGGTGTGTGCTAGTGCATAAGTGTGTTGGTATTCTGATTAACAAAAGTAAAACACGACCGCTCCGAACAGACACCAATTCTAACGTTACGATGTTTAAAAATTTCCGGCTCATTTTTTTATAAAAATATATTTATGTTTGCTTTATAAGACTCTGTGGTCATTCAGATGAACATCTGCCAAATACATGTGCAAAATAGGAATATTCATGAATGTAAACATGAGAATAGATGAATAAATAATAAGTGTACCTACAATGTGCGTACCCGCATTCTCGCGCGGGACCGGCGAAAAATATGTATGATGATGGGAACATTGCTTAATTAACTGCGTCAAACCGGCTCCAGTGTCGTCGATAATGACATAAAAATTGTCACTCGATAAAATTCCAAACAAAAATCGAACACTAAAAATAACAAAACCTGATACAAATATACATGGTAACATGCGTAAAATAAAGTTGTTGCAATAAGCAGTTATCAAATACACAAAAAAGGACGACAACAATGATCAGACAATGCACAATTTAGCTAAACAGTGAGCCAGACAAACCAATAATTTACAGAAACGACGCTTCAGCATACGAAGGTTGTAAAAATCAACCAGAAAAAGAAGCGTGCGGACGTCAGCATTACAATAAGACGAAACATAGACCCACAAGATTGATTTGTTCCCCTTAACCCTACAGTATACTTAACGGCACTTCCAACTTGTTTTAACTTTTCAATACCGCGACTAATATCACGATTTTGATGCCCCACAGACCATACTGAAAGTTGATGTTCGGATCTGACAAGAATGACTGTTTTATTACGGCACTAATTTTCAGTTGAGTTTACAGTTGCTCAAAAGCCCGAAAACGGCAACTGTATACTACGCTTGTCGAAATGAGTGGCACCGGGTAAATTTCGAGTTATTTTTGATAGACACGTGACAAAGACATGTCCGATCCGATTCGATTACCAAGCTTGATATCAAATCAATACTATCTCAATACTCTGCACTACTTGTGTGTAACCGCTCCGGGCGGCAACGTTTGTCCGGTTGCTGCCGTGGTGCTGACCTTGCTGGTCTGTCCCATGTCCACCTTACGTTTGCACAACAACAACGACTTGACAGCTCCACGGATGTCTTTGTGTCGTGTTGTGTAGAGAAAAAAATTGAGGATCGGATTCATGTTGGTGATGATCGCCAACAGGACACTAATCGGGGCGAAATCCTCCTCCGAAACTATACGCGCGATATAGGATTGCAGAAAATTCGGCACCACACCGAAGAGGAACGTGAACGCGTTCGACATCCCCAGAGTGATGACCAGTCGCCGCTGTCTGGATAATTCCTCTTCGCGCTTCTTCTGCTGCCTTTCCGTCTCCGCTGATTTGCCGTCCTTATTCTTGGGCGCAACTTTTTTCTTTGTGCGAGCGGACATGATGCCCAACACAAACACATACGCGATTATGGATATGAATTGAAATATGGACATGGCCAAATAGTAGTATTCGTTGTACCAATCCTCAACTAGCGCATCCTCGGAGTAGCAAATGCTGGTCACTATATACTCATCACGCTTGGAGAACGAAATGTAGACAGACACAAACAACCAGACACAGGACACTGCGAACACCGAGCCAACGAAACGCAGGGAGTAGGTACGGGTGAACTGGTAGTACTTCATCGGGAACGACACCGCAATTAGACGGTCTAGACTGACAACGACAAGCATTAGGTTTGCCATTGGGTCGCCGAGATTCCAGCAGAAATTGTAGATCGTGTAGCAATCCCAAGGTGTCGACGTGATATTGTCCAGCGCGTAGTACACACGGTAAGTGCGTTGTGTGCCAGCCTGAAAGAAAGGGGCATTTTCAACGGACGAAGGGCTGCTTGAAACACAATTGCAGCACTTTGCACCAAACTGCGTTACTTGCGTCACCAACTATTTCTCAACCATCCCTGGTGATGAAGGCTATATGGTCAGGCCCAGGCCTGTGGTTTGGCACTATCTTTGACTAGGCCGAGGTTGAGCCAACCTAACGGACAGAGGACCGTTAACGTCGACCTGCGTCCAGCATATCCCACACTTTGCTGCATCTGCATGCCCAGCATTACATTCAGTGCCCAATTGACAGAGCGCTCATGCCCATGAATGCAAACTCATATTCATGTCGTCAACACTCGTCGTCGTCAGGTTCACCCCTGATGCCATTTATCTATACTACTAAAACACGAAGACGTATGTATGTATGTATGTGTGTATGTATGTGGCCCCCTCGGAAGGGCGGACGGGTCAATTTTCACGGGTAGCTTTGGGTATGCTAACGGGTCTTCGGGGGGAGGGGGGCACGGCACGGGCGCGGCGCTGTAGCCGGGCCGTAGGCACGGGTCCCGTCTAGTATACTACTAAAACACGAAGACGTATGTATGTATGTATGTATGTATGTATGTGGCCCTCTCGGAAGGGCGGACGGGTCAATTTTTCACGTGTAGCTTTGGGTATGCTAACGGGTCTTCGGGGGGGGGGGGCACGACACGGGCGCGGCGCTGTAGCCGGGCCGTAGGCGCGGGTCCCGTCTAGTAGTACAGTATGCATGTAACATAACATTACGCCAACTCGAGCCCGATTTCGGAGGTGGCAAATTAGTGAAACATCGATACGTGGCTGCTGATCTGGGCAATCTTACACGTTGTTGAGCACCACGTGGCGCATGAGGATTGTCTCTTTCTATTCGTTTTGCAAGCACACCACCTCCGAAATCGGGCTCAAGTTGGCGTACTTTGCCTTTACGTATTTCTTACGACTGAACAATGAGCGTGAACCCCTTTCTGCGGATCGTGTTTTAACACGTGTTTGGCTGTTATTATTGCGAAAACCGCCATGGTTCATTGACTGCGGGACGATTTCGTGGACAGGCGGCCCTCACAATTAAGAGATGAACGGCTACCTGAGCTTCAGCTCACGGATTTCCAGTCCTAGTGGACACGCGCCACATTTTTTATGAGAGCTTTGATCGCGCTGGGTTATAGTCACTGCAGTGGCACCAAGCACAGCACATGGGGCGTAAACCTAAACTAACATAAACATGAACATGAAAATTGCAAACTGTCCACTCACAGTCAAATACGCGAATCCATTGATGGCATCGCCCAATGCTAGTCCGGCCACAATCATGTATTCCTTGCGTTTGCGCAGTTCTCCGAAACGAGCGATCGACGCGACAACAAGCACGTTGACGAAGAACATTATGAAACCCTGTGCATTTGGATAGATGATCGAAAAGCCCTTCTTCATGGTAAACGCGGCTGCCAACAGGAAATGCACCCAAAAGGCGGCCACGACCAAGCTGCGGCATGATTGTCCTCAGAGTTCTGATTACTGGTTGGACAGTAAGGTGCTTTGAGGGCACGCCTTTGCTTCAATGCAGCCCTTAAGGAAACCTAGTTATTGCATGAATAATATTGTGTGCAAATGTCGATCATGCGCACCATCAACGGGATGTCAAACGTCGTGGTATCGGTAGGAGAAAATACATAATGCACTTCATGCCGCTTTTCGGTCGTCAGACAAGTACTAATTCTTGCTTGCAGCCGTGATCAACATGTCATAGAGCACACAGTACTGGTACGATTTAGCCTTGTGGGCACGCCCCCAGCACCCAGTGCACTTTGAATAACTGTACTGGGGTTTTCCACTTGAAGCCCCGGGGGCTTTAACCGGAAATTGGTGGAAAATGGACCATCCGAACAAAACGAAAAAATTCAATTAGAGCCCTGGGGCGTCAAGTCGAAACTTTTCCAGTTAGAGCCCCACCTCTATTTGTGCAGGGGCTTTAAGTACAAAACTGACTGTTAGACACCGGTGAGAAAAGCGGTTCGGTTCGGGGTAAGCTTTATTTAGACGTCAGTTACATGCTAAAACAGATTTGCATCCAAATTTTCAACCACTCCGAGGCCTTAGGCTGTGAGCAGATAAACGCGGAATGCGGAAATTGGTTAGCAGATAAACGCGGAATGGCAGATTTCTGCATTCCGCATTCCGTGTTTATCTGCTAACCTTTGCGGAATGGTGCGTGCTTGGGTGACGATGACAACTTCCAGCGTGTTGACCTCAAAATGTTGCGTGTTAACGCAAACAGCAACTGAGAGGTTTGACCAAAAGCATAAATTTACTTGCAGAAATGCAGAGTTCCGCAAAGGTTAGCAGATAAATGCGGAATGCGGAATGCAGAATTCTGCCATTCCGCGTTTATCTGCTCACAGCCTAAACCACTTGCTGGGAACCAGCTTTGATTTCGATTTGACATGATTAACAACCTAAATGCCTCAACAAAACGCACCTACCTGAATGATGTACACGATATAGTCGATGTAAACGTCACCGTACGCCATTTTCTATGTTTATTTTTTGAACTTGTTCCTATGCTAGTTTGCTCCACGTGAGTGTTGCTCTTCTCAAACGCACATTCAAAACAGTGGTGCCTCTGAGTCCAGCTTTTAACTCCGTTGCTTAAGGAATAATGACAACGAAATCGGTTAGGTGGAACTGAAGAAGGAAAGGGATATTGTTTTTTGTCAAAACCAAGCTGTCCTCACACGCAGTTCTTTTCTCAGAGGACACTGTTGGAAAATGATGACACGTTTGCGCGAAGCACTCGAAAAGGCTATTGTGTACTGTATTTTTGGATGAGGATGTGAATGAACTATGGATACATTCTTTTTTGACACCTGTCGTAACCATACTTGCCTCAATTCTCTCGCGTGCGTGCAACAACCGCACACGTGTTGTGTTTCCCACGTTGAAATGAAAAAAACGTTTTTCCTTTAGTCATCAATTTTTTCATTATCTTCTTTTCAATCCTGGGTACCACATCATATACCATGCCATTTAGGCTTGGTTCCATTTGATTGCAACGGGAGAGGGCGAAGACTATCGCCGAAGAGTTTCGCTCTATTCGTACTTTGGTTGCCAGGAGTAACAAAACCAAGACACAAGGCAGAAAATTAAAGAGCTACAGTGGCGGCCATAAGTGATTGGACTCTCATGTTGCTGAAATGTAAATGCCTGTAGTTGCAAGCAGGCAGCAGTGAGTGTGTTGTGTTTTGTCCGCAGGCTAGGTATGACATCACTAATTAATTATACTACATAACAAGCCATATGCCTGCATTGCTCACGTGTGAGCATGATTTGCTTTCAGCTGGCCGAGATTTGGGCCGGCCAAAAGTGATTGGACTTTTTTCAGCAGCTTCTGTGTTTGGTCGTTTTGATGGTTTTTAGTTTGAAATATGGTACCTATGAAGCAAATCGAGGTCCTCTTTTCATTTGTGGAAGGTTTCCAGCCTTTCGGATGAGTGGTGGTGGAGGAGTGCCTGATCGGCGGAGGAGCAAAGGCTAAAGTGCTGGTGCACTCTCTGGTCGATCATAAATTGGTTGTAGCGCAACGAATAATCGCACATTCTCATCCATACTTGTCTGGAACGTGCTAAATACACGTGTGTTACATTCTGACACTTTGGTACTTGTCCCCGACACATTTCCCCGATTCGTGATTCACATGGTCGGTGTCGGGGACACCGGCGGATTTTGCGATCGTCTTCGGCTCGAGAGTGCATAGGTGGGGGTGGCTATCTAACCCTATAGTTAGACTGATAACTGCACCAGCTCAAGTTTCTCAAACGGCAAGAACCGAGTGAAACCACTTATTCAAGAAATACAGACGGGTGGAAAAAATATAGCTAATTTTTGGGCATAATTCAGTAGTTAAGACAGACAGCTAAATTTGGGTCCTCTTTAGTTTCTGTAGCAGGGACCCAATGCCGGTCTTTGTCAGTTTCAAAACATTATGACATATTTGCCTGTATATTTACTCAATTTGGAGTTGTCTGGCTACCAACTCCACTCAGCTATCACCAAATCTACAATCCACCGACAAAGCAGTCGGTGACAGGGAATAATCGAGGACACTATCGTTGCTCATTAATCCACTGAAGCTTACAATTTATGTTGATTTGTACTTTGTCATGTGAGTTACACTGGAAATAAACCAATATCAGCACAGATATAACGCTCTACGGCTGACTTGTGATCCATTAAAGAGCACAACGTGCACTTTAGCCGTTGCTCCTCCGCCGATCAGGCACTCCTCCACCACCATTTATCCGAAAGGCTGGAAACCTTCCACAAATGAAAAGAGGACCTCGATTTGCTTCATAAGGTACCATATTGCACACTAAAAACCATCAAAACGACCAAACACACAAGCAATTGAAAAAGTCCAATCACTTTTGGCCGGCCCAAATCTCGGCCAGCTGAAAGCAAATCATGCTCACACGTGAGCAATGCAGGCATATGGCTTGTTATGTAGTATAATTAATTAGTGATGTCATACCTAGCCTGCAGACAAAACACAACACACTCACTGCTGCCTGCTTGCAACAACAGGCATTTACATTTCAGCAACATGAGAGTCCAATCACTTATGGCCGCCACTGTACATACTGTACACTGTGCTTGACACGTTCAAAATACGGAGTAATCAAATCAAAATGTTTTGATTTCTCCATGTCAGTTCCATGGGCTTGCTTTTAATGATGAAGCATTATGTTTACACTGTTTGATTACTTCAGTCAATCCATCGCGTTTTTACAATAGTTTTATTATTTTTTTGGTGGCGGGCAAAACCTCCACATACACACGCACCGATTCACAATCCGAATAAGCCACGCAAGCAAGAAGAGCTGATGAAGTTGTAAAGGACACAAAATTCAGCAAATCCTGGCAATCCAACAGTGGCGCAAGCACAGAAATCACTTTCTGGTTGAACACAAATGCACTCCAACTTGTATGAGAGTAAAATCCCTCGAATCCATTAAAACACAAAAATGATGATCACTGACATTAATGGTCCGATGGATACCGGAGAATGCCAAATAGGTCCCCTGGGTGCTTCATTTGTGGACTTTCATCAGATTTGACAATTCACAAAAATATAATTTCCCGAATTAGCCCCCAGCCACATGAAACGTCAGTGAAAATGTGTGCAGATGGAAAGTGCACCGGGTGCTGTCTTGTGGACGTGCTTTGCACAAAAGATGATAGATCAATAACGGTACGATTTAGCCTTGTGGACACGCATTGCTTTAGATCTGTGGATGCAGTTTCGGCCCATAATGCCAGACTGCAATGACGCCCTAGGCCTTATCAATGACAAAAGCGCCAGCGGTCACCTCCATCAGCCGAAAATGCACTGCGTGCCCACAAGGCTAAATCGTATCGTTGTTGATCTATCATCTTCTGTGTAAAGCACGTCCACAAGACAGCACCCAGTGCATTTTTCTATCAAAAGAGATCTTTGTTGACCGCTTATGTTTCACTCAACCTACAGAGTTGGGCTGGAGCATTCGGTTTATGGCGGTGACCGCTGGCCCTCTTGTCATTGACAAGACCCAGGGCGTCCAGTGTCTGGGCCGAAACTGCATCCACAGATCTAGCGCATTAAGGCTAAATCGTATCGTTATTGTACAGTTGGAGGCTTATTCGAAAAAAACGTTTGAATTAGCTCGGTTTATTCGCGGAAAGCGACTTATTTGGCATGATTTGGTATTATTTGTCCAGCGCAAAGTACCGACGCTCGCCGCAGACCGGAACTGATCTGCAGGTTGTGGGCAACGGTTTTCTTGGTCTCGAAGCGAAATCTGTTCGGGAGACCTGCTGATCTGCTCTAGTTATTACGATGCGTTGGTGCCCCTGCTATACAATAACGATTTAGAAATTCAACACTACCTAGTTGCTGCCGAGCTAGACGACAATTCGACCTACGAAGAAAAGCATGCCAGTCATGAGCACTGCCCCGTGTCCCAGAATTCAGTTCAGGCCCGCAAATCCGCATCGGCCGGTCCTGTATGGTCCTGGCCTGAATCGACGTGGATTAAAGGCCACTTTATACTTTGTCTCGTTGCGCCACACGCAACATTTTCTCGCTCGTTGATTGGCTCATGAATGGAGCGACCAACAGCCAATCGGCGCGTGACAAAACGAGACAAAGTATAAAGTAACAGATAAAACTTAGCTTTACAGATAAAACATCAATGGATCACAGATGTACATAGGAAAAAGTTTTGGATCAGATCATATTATCAGATTATGCGACTGGGTCGCACAATGACGAGTATTAATACATGAAGGCTATCTACGGCAGCATGATTCGATTTCCATTTCACATGCTCATCACGCGCACTCCAGCCCAGGGTTACGGTCGGTCCAGGTCGCTTGGACTGCCTTTACATTCCGCAAAAAATCTCAACAATTTTCTGATGTTCAATCGGTAGTAGTTCTAACGTGACAAAGCCAAGCCCGAAGCCAGTTTAAATACCGAGGGCGCAAACACAATCACACAGATCTGAAACATGTCACTTGCTGCCTGCCTTTATGCCGGTTTTCCTTTCGGAGCTTCGGTGAAACAAAATCATACTCAGTCATTGTGCGGCCATTCCGCTAAGTGCCTGAGTGTGAATGTAACGTATGTATAAACAATGGTAAACTGTCCAAACTGTATGTAGCTCCGGATTAGGCTGCGATTAGATAAATGCGGAATGCGGAAATTGGTGAACAGATAAATGCGGAAATTTTAATTTTCTGCATTCCGCGTTCCGCTCTTATCTGCTCACCCTTGCGGAATGGTGCGTGCTTGGGTGACGATGACAACTTCCAGCGTGCTGACCTCAAATGTTGCGTGTCAACGCAACCAGCAACTGAGGTGTTTAACCAAGAGCGTAAATTTTCTTGCAGTAATTCAATATTCCACAAAGGTGAACAGATAAAAGCGGAATGCGGAACGCAGAAATTTACCATTCCGCGTTTATCTGATCGCAGCCTAAAAGTTCTTAAAGAAAGATGGCGACGAAAAAATGTAAGATCAGGGAAGATACATGAACACAATTCCGAATCAAGACCGAAGGCTCAGAACAAAGAATTCCAGTCTGAAACCGGACACTCCCTTTTGTGTGCCTTGATCTCACAATTCAACTCAAAAACATTACTATCTTCCCAATTCGACTGCAGGCGCGGGCCCGCCATTCTCCCGTGGTTCTGTTTGGTGTCATTTACAATGCACCGATTATTGAAATTACCGATGATCGCGGTGACATTTCAGCTCTTACTTTGAAAGCGCTGATCTGAAGTCAATGTAACCACGGGCGAACGGGAGCAGGAGAATTCCAGTCAAGTGTAGCAATTCCAGTCAAATGTCTGCGCGCAACAAAAAACTTTTTGTGTTTTTGCTCAACCGAACAGAAGAAATGCTTGACGGTCAAAACCAAACTCAATCGACAGCTTTACAGCAGCGCGTCATCGGCATCGACATGAATGGAATTCTCCACAGGCGAAATCAAACTTGGTGATCGGTCCGGCCGTGCCTTTATCACATGACTCCGAGTGCATGAAATTTATTTTAAGATTTTGCTAATATGTCGCTCATTTCTATGACAGAGCGTAAAGGTTGTTTTTATGGGTTCTGTGAACATTTTTGTTGAAATTACGCCTGACTAATCACCAGGTTTAATTTAACCCACATATGAATTTCTATCAATCAAATTTAACGAAAATGACCGCGTTGCTTTTGGGCACCGGCTGTAAACAATCGTCGTCAGCAGAGTGGTGCACCGTGCAGTTGCCAGTGTCATCTGAACAAACTGATTGCAATCACCAGCGATACCAAACTTGGTGATCGCGTCGGATTTGGCCCAGGTAAACGTGTCCCAAGCTATCATATCCGATCCGATCACCAAGCATGGCATCGGCCCTAATGTACCAAGCCAAATCCCCGTGACGTAAAGTAGGGCATTGGCAGGACTCGAACCTGCGCCCTCTGATCTTCGAAGCCAGATGCTCTACCACTGAGCTCACGGGCGCAATCCACCAGTCATAAGGCTGGGTGTCGATGAGCGAAAAAATCAATGATCGAAGCCAGATATATGTAAGTCACAGCCAATAAGATTTCCCAAAAAAGAAGTGGCGCGCCAGACCAACTTTCGAACGTCACAGCCGCACATTGACAATCCCTGTGGCAAAAATCACCGCATTGCAGTTTGTTTGTGCCCGCGTAACTTGCCAACACCGCACCCGTCCCTGCCAGATCACCACGAATGCTGCGCAACTTTGACTGACGCGCTGAACAATGGTTTTGCTTGTTACATGCTTTGCTTGACGGGCGGCGCAACGAGGTCATCGTCATCGAAAGGCGCAATCATTCAGGATGTTGATGCGAAACAAACATGCCTACAATTTCGGAATGCTGGCAGAGTCACACTTACCATTTGCCGAACCGACCGCAAGACAGTTGCATGGAGCGGGGCACTTTGGGACTGAAACGGCCAACTCTCACTCACTTAACGCTCTGTGGCTTGGGTCTTACGTAGGGGTAACATGCAATTATTGTCGTAAGGCCAGATTCGAGGGGGGGCAGCAAAAAAAACGTGAAAGGCACAAACGTTGGTACACACAAATGCGCGTGTTGGTCGCCGAGCACAGTTTCGTGCTCATCTGCACACCGCCGTATGTGCTGCCGCAGTAGGTCTCGTTACGCAGCACGAACGAATTGTACGTAAGCTAAAAGGCATGGACATATCCATGGGATTGCGTGAAATCATACTTGGTGATCGGATCGGACCACCAGCCTTGATCGCATGTGGAAATGGAAGTTAAGTGATTCAATGGACCTGCTGACCTCTTTGAACGTTATTTGTGGGAAACCTACATACGCTGGTCGGTATGCATCAACTGATCGTCTCCCCAAAGCTTTGCAATATGATTGATGATTGAAAATTTTTGTGTGTTTTTTCATACATTAACTTTGAAATTCAATTCTACACAACCTTCGGATTACTTTCGCGACTCCACAGCTCTGATGATAGTGTTTTGGCGTCAATTTTGATGGCCGGACGTGTAACGTTGTCGAACCTGAATATTGGTGTTAAAAATGACAATAATGATCAACACCATGGTCAGGTCATGGTTTTCCGATTAAAAAAACTTCTGTCGGAGAATAATAGAACTTTGGGAGCAATCAATCGACCACACGGTCTAAAACTTGCGAATTCAGTCGAGCAGAATTAGTCCTCCAACAAGAACTTGGATGGTAAAGTGCTAATCGATCTGACCCGGCAATCCACATGCATTTCGGATATGGAGACAGCCTAGCATCACAAGGACCTCTCTGATTACCACGCACCAGAAATATCCTTCGCCAGGTCCAAACTGTGTGTCTAGTTGTTCACCAGCAGTCCAATACGAATTAAAATTGGCCAGACCCTAAAATAAATTTTTTTAACTATCATTGTAAATTTCGTTTGTCTCAGAAGTGTCCTCATTGTGATCACTATGTTCCAGTGAGATTAGGCAACATGGATGTAGTTTAACTGTAAATCGTGTTCTACAATATCGCACACACACACACTTAGTTCCATGTGTTGCCGAGTTCCACTGCCAACGGTGCACTTGGTTAGAGTTGCACCAATTGATCGTAGACGGTACTTAACAGACACACTTATCATCAGACACACTTACCAGCCCAAAGTGAATTTCGTTGAGTAGAGTTCGGTTTTTGTGCACCCTCCACAATTCTCCCTGTCCGAGTGCGCCAGCGCTCGCCTGACACGCTGTTTTGGCACTCGAGTGTGTCTGAGTCGATGGAACTTCGTCATTAAAGCAGTCACAGCCCAAACGTGACCATTCGAATGCCGTTCACCTGTGTGGATGTATGTAGCACGTAGCAAATGTTGTTCACATACGCAGCCCCATTGCCGATCGCGGCACCACAGTCTGTCGGCGTTCCACTGTCTAAAATAAATAATCTGAATACTATTCTGTCATTAGTCAAACTATTAGAGTCAATAATAATTGCACAGTAATATGCTCAAAGATGTTTATCTCACGGAACATTACTATCCGCCATGAAAGACACTATTTGGCTTTCTACCGATAGCTGGTTAAATGAGACACAGAGATTCGCGAGCCCAAGTTTTTCTTTCTATCAAATGAGCCTCTGTTGTTGCGTACGTATACGAAGGCAACTAACAATATTCACAAATGTATCTGTTTGGGTTGGCACACGGATTGTTAATGACCAAGCCCAAACTGGTCACGGAATAAAAGACGCATTTCGGTGTGAAGTAGTAGAGCGGGTAGTTGTTGATGTGGTAGAGATACTTCTCGAATATTTCCGTCCCATCGAACATAATGCCGGGCCGTGTCACATTGTCGTACCACATGTACTCGCCAAGGGGGGATTCAGCCGGTTTCGTCTCGCGACCCCCAACCCACCAGCTGTCGGGGTTCACGGCCTGTTAAATGTATTGTAACAAATGGGCTTGCATCAAGTGCACCCTGGCAACTGTCAAGCGCGTCAAATGAGTCCAGGCCTAAGCGTGACTCAATGCTATCCGCGTCTAATCCGAATCCTAAGCTGAACAACATTTAGGCCAGTTAATTCGCCTCCTACGCGGGTCACCCCATTTCAATCGACCCACCATGCCAACAATAATCGCTTGTTGAACCAGTGTTTCGTCTTTCGCCATCATCAGTTCGCCAGCGCCCAACGCCGGCACCGATGTTTCCACCTGTACGTAGATACTGTGTGTAACTTTGTGCTAGAGCACGCATGACTTTATCAAGTTTTGTGTGACTGACAGCTGTGGAACAGCCACAGCCCTCTGTAACTGTCAACTGTTAGTACACGGTCAGTACTTGTTTTATGGATACGTATTACATGCATACTACGTGTATATTGATGAACATAAACATGAATATAAATACGAAACCTGTTGACAATGAGTTTCGGCATCCGCAAACGATTTGGGCGTTGCAAAGTGCAAATAGCAGACGCCGTTGTGGCTGAAGGAATTGTTCGCCGAAGCTGTGGTCGCAGCTGTACAGTCCGATGGCGTGCCAAGATCTGCAGTGACTGCGTTGCAAAATACGTGCACGTGCTAGAGTTTTTCTCTGGAGCATGTGTTTTGGGGCCACGTGACCATCTGGTGCATTCGCACTGACGATGACCTGGACCACCTCCAGGATGCGAGAGTAGGTCGAAACGGGCAATCAAAAACACGCGGCACAATTAATCTTTAAAAAGTGAACTACTGTATGTCCGGAACCGTTGTTTCAACTTTTGGATCCAACATTTCGGACAACATTCACTTTTGTGTGTGCTGGTACATGTTGGCTTGTGGCCTGCCTGTACCTTGGCACTGGTGGTAAACGTATGTGACGTGTGGTGGGGTTGCGGTTTCGACCCAAAGTCTAATATACCACGGCTGCCTGAGCCTGGATCGCGTCAGTTAGACGGACAGCGTCATATGCGTTTACACGTGCCCGCAAAGCACACCAGCATACATGTACGTTTACCACCAGTGCCAAGGTATACAGGCAGGCCACAGCCAACATACAGTACATATACATTCAATTTAGCGTTATTGTAAATCACCAACAATATTCGCATATGAATTCGAAGACACCCGTACAGTCGCCAGCCGTCAGCCAGGCGCCCCTGAGACCAGTGCAATACGCGGCTGAGTTTGAATCCGGGAAATTGCCGGTCCACAAGCCGTACTCAGTCACGTCCAGCGGTTCCGGTTGCGTTGTGTTATCGACAGCTCCATGCCAGTACCTGGTTGATTGGTGGTCCTTAGCGCTGACATCCGGGGCAGGCGGGTGGTGCAAAATTGGTTGAGTCATTATGTATGTTGCATTGTATCCCGTGGTTTGAGCACAAAGGTTGTTCCCGTGTGAGCTGTTAGGTCGAAATTACAGAAACAACGAGATCGCAAGTCATCATGACCCAATCCAGTTTCCACCACCAACCACTTCCGCCTTGGATACCAGCGAAGCGCATTTAAGCCTTAATGACATTTGTTAAAAAATCGCCAGATCTCTAAACACACACCAGTTGCCATCCGGTTGGGCCAGCGGCCCATAGGCTCCGCCCCAAAGCTCCCGCGCAGCTGTCCACGCTGGGTTATATTGAAATCCCTGGGTGTGTTTTTGTTTTGGTACATTTAAGTTTTGCAACTGACTTTACAACATTTGCGTGGAACCGCAGTACACCGCCAGTCATAACGATTTAAACATAAAATCATGGGACCGTGAATGTTTACTTGCTCAGAGATCAGTGGCTCCAACCAACCGCTTGCACCAACTGATGTCCCACGGCGTAGTCACCGGGGCGATACAACGTTCCTGACACATTCAAGGTGGGGTGCATCGTTCGACATTTTGCCAGCGCAACGTCGTAGGTGTCCACTGAAAGACGAGGCGACGAAAATCGAAACCTCCATCCACCAACGGACTTTCGGAATTTTGGAAATTGAATAAAAGAAATCGGCAACATAGTGTATGCGTCTGGTGGTACTACCTGCCTAATCGATGTGCATGCGTAATGTATGTGTGTCTGGAATGTAGGATATCTTCAGGTTCACGGGCTGCCTCATTTGGCCACAAGCTCGATTACTGATCTTGGTACAACCGTGGCGCGGTGTCACCACATTTATTCTGGAGATCAAACTGCACCGTCAGATGTTTTAAGCCGTCCCTGGCTATCTAATTAACGCACATACACATGTGACAGCTGTTTTGACTTTCTGGTCGAACTAACTTTCACTGTAATAATGATAGCAGATGTCGTTGACCACCGTCTGCCTGTACGGTGGAACGTCGTTGATGCACAACGAGTTGAATTCGGCTTGCGTGATGCCTGGTAATTAAGTACAAAGTAATGGCGCTAAGTACTAGGTAACAGAAATAAATTACGATATACGCATGGCATTTGCGAGCTAAACTGTTTCCATAGATTCTGAGATTTTATTGTACCACAATTCTCAGGAGTAGACCACCCGCTAAAAGCGCAGACCGCTATCCAATTATTGGGCTACAACAAAGCAAACGTCTCACATGGATCAACAATGTTCGGAAGCCAAATGCAAACATGCGGAATCAACAGCCATTTCTGGTGCATCGTGTCCATGCTTGTTCATATTATACATAAGAAAATATCGAGAAAACCATTGACCCTGAAACAAAACGCCAAATCAAATGCTGAAGTTCAAAACCCTCGAATCAAAATGAAGAGTTGGAAGCTATTCGAATCCCACACGACGTTGTGCATGACAGCAACGAATGGTCGCACACTTGCCCGTGGTCAAATAAGCATGACGCAGTGGCAAAGAGTTGCTTCTCGGATGTCGTCAAAGAACAAGGGCTAGTGCAAACACCCATATGCACAGGCTGCCCATAATCAATCAACAATGTATGGCTGGGCCGGTTATATATCTTGTGATAAATGAAAGGACATCGAATAAGTTCGGCCAATATAATAAATTATGTCATATGCGAATGTTGTACAGCATCCTGGGTGGTAGCTTTGTTTGAAAAGCTCTCTATTCTTTTGTCTTATTTTACAGACATATGTCCGCTGGCTTTTTCACTGCGATTGAGTATGTGCCTGTGTGACCGAGGGATTTGGAAATCGGCACTGTGACTAACACTGGAGAAGACCGTGCTTCAAATTCACAGTCTTTGACGAAAAAATGCTTTATTCGTATTTGGTCGTCAACGCAACAAACTCACAACAAAATAAGACGTGGATTGACACGTGCGAACAAATGAGAATGAGAGTATTCAAGCAAATTGGTGTGTCAACGGCAAGCCAACGGAGAACAAGGGCACAAAAAAGTGCGAAAATCAGTAATGCTGCATGAAAATTGTCGAGGGAATACAGTGTATTGCGAACCACAAACGAATCTGAACAAAAGCAGCTATCAACGTGACATTCGGTTGAATGTAATGAAGTACCTTAGAGCGCCAAACAAGCAGATGAGTTCCCACCGTGGCTGCTAATTCTGAGGTAATTCGCATCCTATGGAAATTTTCAATAACGTTTCTGACGCGTACGAATTGGGGTCCATCCGGAAAATTTCTTTGTTTTGAAATCATTCAAACCCGAAACGAATTGGCTGAAACTTACAACTTACTAATTGCGGATTACCAGTTAAATTGCAATGAAGCAGGCGCTTATAACATGCCCATCGTTCTGCATCAGTTCACTCCCTTGTAATCCAGCTGGCTTCCAAAACCAACCAATCCAGGGATACCCGACTAGACTATCCTGTCTTGCCGTGCAACCCAGTAATTGTATCGGACTTGACCGCTACTTGTGTCTCCAGTTTCTCATCTTCCGCCTGCCCTTCCTGCTTGCCCCGGCAGCACTTTGAACAAATGCCCACCAAACAGCACGAACAACAACCCAGCACAAGGGCAATGATGCCCAGCAGCAGCTCAATCACCAGAATCCAATAAGTGAAGTTGTAGACCAGTTGGTCGCAATACATGGGACTGTCCGGTTGGTCGTGTTGCACTGAGTGACGCACACTGAACACCCAGTAGCAGCCTGTGCGTGTGTGGGTGGGTGACAAGATGTACAGTTGATTAAGACAATTGGTTTATGACGATAATAATTGCAATATTATCTCAATGCTATGATTTCAAACACGTTACATTGCTTTCATCTGGGATGACACAGGGGCACAGATACCAAGGCCAAGCTATATGCCTAAACCTCAGCACCTGGTGACCACGCATACATTGACCGTGTTGTAACCGAGCGTAAATGTGACTAGATTGGTTGGCAGGACACTTTCTGATCTTCCACAACACGGTTGGAAATTCTCTGCTCTGTTCTAACCCGTCAACGTGTGAACTGTATTACCTAAACGCGGCAACTATACACTCATACTGTTTGTAATCTTCCAATTACACCAAGAAACGATTAGCGTATAGTCCAGCCACGAACTCATGAGACGATTTTTTTTGAAATTGGCTTGTGCGGATCCAACAATGTTCCGGTTCCACGTATTTCGGAAATGAAAGAAAGAGAAACGCACATATTTTTTTAAAAACACGCGCTCCACTCGGTGCGTAAATTCCCTTTTGACTCCCAAAACATTTGTGTGCTGAACAACGCTGCTGTTCGCGTAAGCACGCAACAAATTGAGGTCAGCCAGCTGGAACTTGTCATCATCTCCCTCAGCCAATCTCTTTCTTTTGCTTGCGAAAACACGTGTATCTGGAGCATTTTTGAATGCGGCCAAGCAAGCTTTAAAAAAAGTCGTCTCATGAGCTGGTGGCTGGACTATACGGCCTACATACAGTATCTCGCCAGAAAGGTCGTTACTGTTGGTTTGGCTGCTCTGGCTATAGTGCAGGGTCACTGTGGTCACAGTCACATTGACTGCTGATGTCAATTGTATTGAAACATCACCGTGAAACATCACTCACCGACACAGAACCAGACGATCGCAAGCCAGACAATCAGCATGTCAAGCGATTTGAACCGCACGCTCGGCTGAAATAAAGAGATTTCGGGTGGACAGTAAGACCATGACCCATGACCCTGTTGTGCGACCATTGAGTCCCGGAACGGACCCCTGACAATGCTTGTGAGACCGGCTGGTGGGTCTGAGGCCATAAGACCACGAATAGATTTACGCTAAGGGTCAATCATAAAAAAACCCTGTTTCGATCTTCCGGGCTCGAAGAAATGTCCCGGAAGCGTTTCGCGGAATCACAGCACATTGCAATAAACGTTCTAAATGTTTTGTATTCAAAAATTACCCCCGGACGATAGATCAACAGAAAACTACATACTCAACCTGTTCATCCACGTTGCCCGCCTTTCTATCTTCCAGTTTCCTCTTTGCCTTGCAACAACAGGCAACGAACACCTTGCCCATTGCGAACACTCCGGTGACAATCAGCCAAACGGGGATCATTGGCTGGGCGGGACAATCGTGCAAGCTGATTGAACCAATCACAATCTTGACGATGCACAACGCGACCACGAACAAGCCGAGCGCGCCACACACAACTGTGAAACATCAGCAGTCGAGATAATTTTGGGACGCTCATTAGATTACCAAAATACCGAGTTCCGCACATACAGTATGTCAACAATCTAGAATCCTGCTTCAGGAGTGCATGCTGCCACTCGGCGTCTGGTTACAAGGGACAATTCCTACAGCATTCCTTCTGGTGCCTTCGTCTCAGGCAGAGCTACACAGTTCATCTGTAATTGTACTGCGGATGCATGTATACTGTCTCCCAGGGCACGGTATTCCATCGATAGAGGTCTCAGAGGTCTCTTCAAGGAATGGTCTGATTCTGAGCTTGTAAGTGTCCTTAAAGTAAGAGTATCACGCGTGATCCCCTTGTATTCATCATTCATTCTGGTATTTGATACGGATAAACCTTAGTGGTTTAATTGGCGGACGTCTGCGAGGTACGTTCCTCGTGGCTCCGCACGTGCCAAGCGCGTTGCTGTTTGTGGCCCAAGAAAAATATGAAGGACTATTCGTGGCGCAAGAAAGTGGCCGAGGCCAAGAAGAAGAATTTGAAAAGAATTTATTTGGATGGGCAAGACAGCTATGAATTGTTCAAGGCATTTGAAGATTGGACCAAGTCAATGCCGTACAATGATGAACTGTGCAAGGAGTGGGTCTGCGCGATGTACGATGCTGTCAATTATGGGACGTGGCAATGTTTGGATCGGGTCGTTCAGTTGATTGAAATGGAGGAGAGAAAGAAAGAAAGAGATGATTGGGTGAAGAAAGTGAAAAAGTTGATGGAACCGCTACCAAAAGTAGCGAAGTTCTTGACCGGCACACCGTTGGTGCCTGTCAAGTTGTGGCAGGTAAAAGAAGAAAAGCAGATTGAGTCCCCCCAGAAGACGTCGGCTGAAGAACCCGCTCCCATGTCCCCAATTCCGAATCCCACCCCTGACCTATGTGTCGTGTTGTTCGACGTTTCGTGTGAAGAGCAGATGTTGGACACGACACCGACGTTGCGGCCGATGAAATGTGAAGAACAAGAGAGTCAATGGATTGTATGGCCGAGCGTGGACAAGGCGATGGAATGGAAGATGAAGAGGAAGAAAATGAAGAGAAAGGAGAAGATAAAGAAAGAGAAGAAGCAACAGAAAAGGAAGAAGGGCAAGGAACCAGAGAAGGTGAAACCGAAGAAACCAGAATCGCGACAGTCGAAACCGAAGAAACGTGTGCGACGTGGCGCCACGACAACAATCAACCACGAACCCGAATCGATGACAATGATGATCGAGCGTGCCACGTCGAAAACGACGACCGATGTGAAGAAAGAGATGGTGGCACGAGGTCGAGGTGTAAAGAAGAAGAAGAAAGAGAAAAATATTTTGAGCTCTGGTTTCGGTTGTATTTAGGCTGATTTTAGGAATAGAAAGGAAGTGATAAAGGGATTTCATGTGATTTCCGCCAATTTTCTTCTGTATTTATACCCCACATTTCTTTCCATAGGCTCCCTTGGTGGGGGAGGAGTAAGAGTATCACGCGTGATCCCCTTGTATTCATCATTCATTCTGGTATTTGATACGGATAAACCTTAGTGGTTTAATTTTAAGGTCGCGTATTTCTGCCATATTTCTGCTGGCGCCTTTAACGGCGTTAAGCTGGGAGGACAATTCATGCAAAAATGCGTGCGGCTTTCGAAACACACACAGAATAGCTTTGTGCATTCCTTCACTTTGACGAGTGCACTGGCCGCTTTCCCAAAATCTTGTTATGTGAAACATCAATCAACTGGACACTGCATACCTGACGTCAGTAGCATGACGCACCAAGAGCACATGAATGAAAGGAACCCTTTTGGGCTGTCCACCTTCTTCATTCCGTTGACAAAGCCCTGCTCCTCGATGTTCGCGTCTCTGCGAATTGTGACCGCCATTTTGCGATCTTCTCTGAAAAAAATTTAATTTTTTTGTTTAAATTTTCGAACACTTCTTCGAAATGCAATATAGCGACAAACATTGATAGAGAATTTATGAAAACTTGTTGTCAAAAAGTTCAACGCAAACGGATGGGCGCAAACATCACATTTGCTGCACGTTGGTACAATACATAGATGATGTTACAAAGCGGACATTGGCTGGTTGTTGTGCACAAAGGACGCGCTTGCCCAACATGCCCGTGGTGGGCACAATGCAAATTCCAGCAAGTTTTAAGTGGCCAAACGGAAGAAGATGTTGCGCTCAAAAATGTTTTGACGCGAACCTCGGAGAATCTGTGTGTTGGAGACCTTTGATTAGCATAGACTCTTCTATTCTCATGCCGAATTTGAAACTAAAACGGGATGGACAATATGCGTTTTCTTAACATAGTGCCCGTGCGCTGTACCTGCGGTTACAACGTACGCAACTCTTGTTTCTAACCTGGTGTAAGTATACCTACTGTACATTCCAACGCATGTTCTCTCAGGCAAGACTGACATGTTCTGTGTTGCTGCGCTCACCACAAGCAGTTGTCAAATGCGAAACTAAAAACTTTAAGGCAGATGAACCCGAAACCCGAAAAACATATGAATTTTTTCCATGTCCCCATGTTTCGGGTTTTGAAAAAAAATCCGAAACCTGAAACAATGCACGATAATCGAAAATGTTTTGGTTTTGCCACTTCGTGTTTCGGGTTTTTTTAAACCCGAAACTCGAAACATGGACAGAGAAAAGTGTATTTCGGGTTTCGGGTCTACCTGGCTGAGCGCCTTCACTTCGTATTTTTGTGAAAGGCAACACGGTCGCTCTGATCTTGTCTACTGATGTGTTAATTTGCGTTGCGAAACCGGTTTTCACACTCCTATGCGTCACTAATTTGTGGACTCGTCCTCACGAACACTGAGTTTTTGATTTTGTGCAACTGGTGTATGCCGTGACATGGTGAGTTCGCACAACTACTGTATAATTTAGTTGCCTCATACATTTTTTACAGACGCAGGGAAACTCCCGTTCGAAGTCGAGGCAGGGCAACAAGCTCAGCACACAGTCAACAAGCCACACAGCTGACTCGTGCGTTTCGAATGTTTCAGTCACACAAGCTGTGTGTGTCAGCTGCGTGGTTTGTTGATTATGTGTGTGTTGAGCCTGTTGCCTGCTTCGACTTCGAACGGGAGTTTCCCTGCGCCTGTAGAAGTATGTACATGAGGCAAGGAAATTAGAAACTGACTATAACAGTGCTCAAAATTGCCGCGCATGCAGCTTGCAGTGCGGTGTCGGCGACCGGATTGGGAATTGCACTCTGAACTTGCTGCTTGAGGCAGAACTTTTTAAGTTGAACTCAATAATGGACCAGCCTGTTCCCACACGTTTGGAGGACATATGTGTCGAAAAAATATCTAAATAAAAATCGGTTGCGACCTGTGCCTTTACCAAGCGCCTTTACATGGATAGTTGATGAATACTGGTTTACACGATAACACATCAGCCGAACCTTAGCTACATACATACGTCAGCACGCACATTTTGTCACAAGCTTCAAAACTTTTTAGGACACCACCACTTTGCTCATAAGCCAAAAAATGTGTTCCAAAAGAGAGACTAACCCGGGCTCGTTTATAATTATGGCGATGTGTAGCATTTTTAAGACTTCATGTATACTGCAGCTTTCCCATGTTATGGTCATTTGAATAATAGCGACCACAAACGCATACAGGTGCTCTGAGGGTTTTGTGTTTTGACAAACGCGCAAGTGCACTTGGTTTTTTTTGACTTGGCCTAATGCGACTGTTGCGGGCTTGAACTGGACCAACCCTGGTTTTGGCATAAAACCTTTGAATTGGAGATTTTATTGTGAACTGCTTCTCGGCAATAGTTCTGGTTCAATTGACTTTTTGCGCGCTTGAGGCCTGTTTCCATCCAGTGATGTGTTGTTGTTTCCTCGTGTCGCGGTCGCAGCACGGCAAATGCAAACTGTGCGCGGTTGTTTGTTTCCAGTAAATCTGCCCGTTTCGCGGCGACCACAGAGATCGACTTTGAAATGTTGCAAACATTTGCAGCGGCACGTGCGCGTACAACGTTGACATGTGAAAATCTGAGTCTAAGAGCACCCCATGCACCCCAAAGCCAACCGGACCACAACTGGCTGCAACCGAGTGCGGCTGCGGTCTGCCGCAGTTTTCCGTTTTCGTCAGGCTAGGTCAAAAAAAACACCAGCATCGCAGCCGCAGAAAACGAAAGCGTCGCTCAAAACAGGCCTCCAGAACAAGATAATACCTAAATCGCAAATTCGATAAAACTTGCGGATGAGCTGCACCAGGAGCGTTTCGGTTGCCAGTTTTAACCGTTAGTCTCCCAGTCATATTGCGCTACAAGTATACCTCCCTACCGCGACAGTTAACGATAAATGGATAGTGCATCCAAAAAAAACCGCGTTGTCCTAATGGGGGGCCGTATCAAATATGACTACCGCACTACGTAAGCAGGCGGGGCAACGAAATCAGAAAACGTGCATTTTTCAAATTTGTTGTACTTTACATATGTCAATTCGGTCGAACTCTCTGCTAAATGGGCACGGCACCAGCAGCATCACAGTTACTATAGCACCTTGCCCTGTGCTTTTTTATAGTGCGAAAGGGCCACAGGCCCAAAGCCCAGTGAAATCAATAGAAAACAGACACTAAACGACGAGCGGCATCAACTCGGTGATGTGATCGGATGTGACCGTGCGTTGGTTGCGCTTGATTCTTGCATTTGGGATGGTCAAGGAATTTACTGGAGCCGCCAATTTCGTACAGCTTAAAAGTGATGCATTTTAGTCAGAGATTATCTCTTACGTTTGTCGAAATTAGTGGCATCACTAAATTTATCCATAGCCTTAATTCAAGCAGGTCACGTGACCAAGGCCGGACCGGTCCGACCACCAAGTTTGATATCGCTCGACGTGTTTTGGTGGCTCATAAACTTTTTACTTCTGGCACAATCTGTCCAGCTTTGTGCACATACACATGCGGTATAAAGCTCGTCATCATCCAAAATCTAGTGGATATGACAAAGCCAAACAAGTTGCATCCATGGATACAAAAGCACAAAAACATTGCGATAATACGTGCCACTATAGTGCAGCAATGCACACTTGTAAAGGCACAGCGATGGGAGACCGTACACCAGCAGCGGTATACTGACAGTTTTTAGCACTTGCACAGATATTCTGTTTGTTGGGCTCTGGACTACTGTATGTTCGGCGTTTTGCTGTCCACAAACATGCTACTGATCGACAAAGTTTTGCCTGCATTACTAATTGGAAGTGTCTTGTGTCTGGTGGTGGAGACGCTGTGTAAGTGCTGCGTATTCATTTGTAACCGTTGTAATCCCAGTTAAACCTTTTCTTATCGTATACTTTTCTATGTATAAGCTTACTTATCCCAAAATCTTCAAAGACTTTTGAAACCTATCAAACCAACAAGTGCAGTTCATTTGTGACGCAGATTGCAACGAGTTCAAACTGCCGCACGTGCTTGTGAACGGCAGATGCTTCGTTTGGTACAAACATCGTTTCAACACATTCGCTGGCGCAAAGACGTTGTGCAGGTATGGGTGCCCTCTCTTGCCAATGCTAGGGCAGTAACACTACGCCAACACGAGCCCCATTTCGGACGTGACAGTAGTGAAACATTCCATACGTCGCTTGCTGATTTGTTGCACGTTGCAATGTTACCACGCACATGTTGTAGAATATGGTATACATTAGTGCGGATTTTCTCTTTCTATTCGTGTTGTAAGCACACCACCCCCGAAATCGGGCCCGTGTGGGTGTAGTTTGCCTTTAACTGGAATCTGGCCCAGACTTGGTCCCGTTTCACAATGTGCTCCTCCAGTTTGTTGAATCAATCCTCATAATAGCACGACCGTGGTGTCTGGGTTCTTGAGCCTGTGGCTAGTTAAGACAAACCAGCCAAACGGCAGCGTTTTAGGTCGCTGAGCGAACAGATTGTTTCTATGTATGCAATGCTGTATGCGCTTCACATCAACCAGCAGGCCATGTCGGAGCGCATTGGTTTCACACTGCGTGTGACACGCCTTTCATGTCTTTTGCACAGTGTGTGTGAGTGAAAGTGCAGTGTACAGGGTGGTCTAAAAGAAGATCACCGGTCCAACTTTCATGTGTGTGTCAGTGTGCTGGGGGAATTTTCAGGATACTGTCTTCATTGATGTTTTTTGTGATCACGAACTTTCTGTTATGATGTCTGTGTTCATACACAGTTCACGCCCATCATAAAGAAGCTTTGAATCCTTAAAAGCGGCCTTTGCGTTGAAAACATCGACAAACTCCACCAGCTGCTCTGCCTGACACAAGTAAATACCAGATGCGGATCCGGTGCAGTACGAAACTATACTTGCTCAGAATTTTTGCTTTATGTGACGATTGAAACATCAGCTGCATAGAAATTTGCTGGGAAATGGGATGTACATACATGACACTACGAAAAAGCCGAGAATTTCTTTGTCCTCAAAATTACGCAGCGCACATTGGTACACATATGGCGAAAGATGCACCAGTGATGTTCTTTTGGATGGGCCACTCTGTACATATGTGTATGTAATATATCCTGGACATAGTGCACCAGCAGTTGTTGCAATGACACTACATGAACCGAGCAAGCACGGATCTGGCATCGCTCAAGAACCAAACACTGGTCTGGTACCCCGTCGTACATACGAGGGAAGACCAAACGGCATACTAAATCTGGAGTCAGTTCATGCCCTTATCTTAAATCTTTTTTGAATTCAACCTGCAGCGATGGAACGATGGGTTACTCCACAGCTGGGTCATTGGCCATTTTTCGTAACCTGACAGACCTGCAGGCCGCTGGTGCAATGCTGGCGGACGTAAGTCGTTGTTGTTGTTGTTGTTGTTGCTGTTGTTGTTGTTGTTGTTGAATCATTCTGTGCGCGTTGCAGCACGTTTTCTCATCACCACCTGGGCTGGTGATGTCCGTTCAGCGCCCGTGGATCGGCATCAAACAATTGGGCGCGTGCACCAACGCTGCCTACGACGGACTGCAATGGGTGGACGGAACGTCGATTGTCGGACAACCTGATAATATCTGCATGGTTGGACGGCACACTCATTAGTTGATTGCTTCATTCACTTTTACCGCAGTTTTCCATTCAAAGCCCCTGGCGCATCGTTCGGAAAAGGATTGGCAAATCGTCATTTCTCTTGAAATGTTTTACGCGGAAAACCCCAGCACATCTGTTGTAACCATTCTACTTCGAAGCGTTTGCATCATGGTCATCATCGCGCCAATTATCATATTTCGGATGTGCTCATAAATTTTTACCCGATTTTGTCCTGGGACTGACAGTGAGAACACTTCATTTCGATCTGGAACAGTTTGTGCCGACAAATGTGCGAGAAAATAACATCTTCGTGCTGCTTTTGGGACGAAATCGATGCTTTTTGTCGATTGTTGGAAAAAAAATTTTCCCGCTAGGCGCTG